>BPLR01017308.1:0-261223 GCA_021605095.1 Caerostris extrusa | reverse complement strand
GCATCTATTAATATAAAGTTGTAATTAAAGTAATTAGAAAAGGGCACTACCTGAAGAGGAAATATTGAAATAAAGTCTATTCATTTTTGTTTTCTTATATATTTAATAAAAATTTTCAAAAAAAAAATGTTTGATTCGGTGAAATCAATATTTAATACTTCATAAATGGTATAAGTCCATTTTTTCATTTTCACATTTTGGTGACTTTAAAAGCGGTGTCCATCAAAACTATAAATTTCTTTTTAATTAACATTCTAAACTTAAATCAACTTAATATTTAAAAAACATAGAACGAGCGTATTAACATGATGTTACAATATTAGAGAATTTTTTGCATACCGTACGTTAGTATTAGGACGTCCGTTAGCTTTTTCTCCCTAGCGCGCATGCTCATGGGCAACTGAGTATGCGCTAGGGAGAAAAGCTAACGGACGTCCTACGAAAACTAACGTACGGTATGCAAAAACTCTCTATTGTATATATTTGCCCCAGCATATCGTAAACAATTTAATACTCAGAAATGCAGTTATTTTTTTCTCAGAAATTATTACTTCGTTCCTAAAATTTGTATTAAAAATTACAAAAATATTTATTATTATCTTTTAATTAAATGGAAACCTAAACCTTATATTTTTATCCTATATATTTCAAATCATATTAAGGACCAACCTTAAAAAAAACACAATGTTATTAGTTTTAGATATTGCAAAATAATAATTATATTAATAATAATAGGATTAAAAAATACCATATTAGTTTTCAATTTATCTCCCAGACTATTATTAGTATTACTTTCCTAAAAATAAATAATAACAAATTAAAGATGGAAAAAAAAAAAATTAATTTGGATTCTTGGATAAGTATGATTACTTTATTTAGCCAATTTATATTATTTGAGGCGAATTATTTTAAACCTGAAAAAACTTATCTATTTTAAAAATCTAGTCATGTCTGTTATTTTTTTTTATACATAATTGCAGTTTCATTAAATTAAAAATAACGATTTAAAATGCTTATGATTTTTATCTGCGTCTACAAATGAAAATGTGATAAATCAAAAATATCTACTTCGCAGAGTTGTTTTTAAGTTAAAAGTACTTCAAACACATTTGCGCCCTAACAAAAATACTTTTCAAATCAATAGATAACAAAGCGATTAAACGTCAAGTAGTTACTGGGTTTTCTTCCATATTATTCTTAAATTGGGGGCAGTTAATGATAAATTTCTTCCTGTAAACATAAACTCGACCATCCTATTGATGGACTGTTCGTGGAATTCAGAAATGGAACATTAAATTCCTCAAAGTATAAAAAATAATTCCCCTGTCTTAATTCAGTAACGATACAAAAAAGACATCTCGACAAACCAAAGTTATTTTACATTCACAAACAATTAATAATAACTTAATTAACACCTTAATTTTTTTAAATATAATTTTGTTTTTGAATATTTTTTAAGAAAAAATAGAAAATATGCATAGTTTTATCAATAACTTTTATAATGTTTTAATTACAGAAATCATCATTATCAGTGACGTAACAGCCCCATGGTGGGCCAAGGCCTTCTGCCTGTTGGCAGATTTCTAGACAGCAGATGTTTTCTTTTTTTTTTTTTGGGGTAGAATTGATATCCCTATGACCAACGTTCTACAGTCATATAAGATCGGGGACATACAATTTAAAGTGGATTCCGAAACACTACAAACATTCATGGCACCGTAAGGACTCGAACGCGAAACTTGTGGCACCGAACGCCTGAGCGCAAGTCACTCAGCCATAAGGCCCCCGTCTACAGAAATACAATGTTAAATTTAACCATTCGAATTGCACATTAGTATCAGAACAATAATCATTCGATTCATCGTCAGAGCTTCGAGATCTCCATACGATGTATCTGCTAGTGTCATTAAAAATATCTTTATTTTTACACATTTTGAAAAAAAAAAAAAATAACTCAAAGTAATTACAAATAGTACTAAAAAATATATAAAACGCCACTCCTCCATAAACTTTACTGTTCAGAAGATTATCGAATCAGTTTATAAAATACCATGAACTCGTTATATAATGAAAGTTACCAGACATGTAATACAACGAGTTAACTCGTGCTTTGCCTTAGATTAGCAAAATGTACTAAATTTAATCCAGAATTAACAATTAATTTTGATCGAGTCAACTCAGAAAAGATATGAGTATATGATGTTCAGAAAAAATATGAGTATACGATGTATATACGAGTATATTCGGGATCATTTATTAAGAGATACTAAGCAATATATAACACGCAGCTCCTCCATGAACTTTACTGTTCAGAAGGATATCGAATCAGTTTTAAAGCAACATAAAATTGTTATAAAATGAAAGTTATTAAACATGAACAACACTAGCATTATATATGCATACATTTTTTTTTTTTATTCATTAATAAAAAATATGAATAATTAATAATTTAATTTTTTTAAATAAATTAATTATATATATATATATATATACTCTTTTTTATCTAATCAATGGGCTTAAAGCTTAAGAAAATTCCCTCATTCACAAAACAGGAGATAGAGGCCAAGGTTCTCCGTCAATCTGGCAAAACTTCGTCGTTAGAATAGGAAAATGTACTCAATTTAAGTCAGAATTAACAATAAATATTTGGTCGGGTTAGTTACAATATTCAGAAAAAACGCAAAATGACAGTATATTCGGGATCATCCATTAAGGAGTTAAATAACATCTCACGAGGAAAGGTTGCCCATCACCTTTGCTGCGTGATCACCGTCTCAGTGACTCGTCACCAAGGATCACGTCACCAAAAATGCTATTTTTAATCTAACCATTCGAAAACCACATTAATATGAGAACAATAATTCTTTGATTCTGAGTCACAACTTCCGAGATTCTACTATAGTGTTACTAAAAATATCTTTAATTTTTAAAAAAATAACAAAAAAGTAAATCAAGTGATACTAAGAAATACATAACACGTAGCTACTCGATAAACTTTATTATTCAAAAGAATATCTAATTAGTTGATAAGGTAACATGAAATCTTTATAGAATGAAAGTTATCAAACATGTAACACAACGAGTTAATTCGTGCTCAGGGCCGGATTTTCCTATGGGTTAACTAGTCTTTAGCCTAGGGCCTCAAGATGAAGAAGGGCCTACATTCAAATTGTTAGCAAAATTAGAATTGCACTATTCTAAAAACAGTAAACACTAAAACACTGAATCGAAAATAAGGAGAAATTCTACACATATAAATAATAAACAAACATAATAATTTACAAACTTAAAAATGGGAGGTGAAAGGGCCTCATAATTTGAATGGTCTAGGGCCACTTTTAATCTAAATCCGGCCCTGCTCGTGCTTGTTGCCTTAGAATAGCAAATGTACTCAATTTAATCCAGATTGAACAATCAATTTTTAGTCGAATTAAGTTACAATGTTCAGAAAAAAACCCTGCAAATGTGAGTCTACGAGTATATTCGGGATCATCCAATAACGAGTTAAATATCATCTCACGAACAAAAAGTTGCAATGTATCAAATTTGCTGCGACATCACAGTGACACGTCACCAAGGTTCATCAAAGTTATCCTAATTCCTCATGTATGTTAATCACGTTACAAAACACGAGGGCATTCTTTTTTTTTTAAGTCTCTCTGCGGAGCAATCTTCTGGACGGTTATCAACTGAATTTCAAGGTAAATGTCGTGCACCAGCAAAACAAGAGTAAGGGCCAAGGTCGGCGAAGAGAGAAAGAGATCCTATTACGTTATCATCGGAATGAAACCACAAGAATGATCGATTTCGTAGAAAATATCGTAAGCTTCCGTTGACTTCCACTTATCTACTTAATAGAGAGCTTCCTAATACTAGGGCTTCCTGCGAGAAGCACGTGTCGGTTGACAAAGTACGTCGCGTTCGCGGAGTTAAGAAACACTTGAAGGGAAACTTTTGCGAATCTTTGAGGTCAAGAACATGTAGAGAAAACATTTTTAATCGCCTGTGCGAATATACAGGTTAACCATAAAATTTAGAATTTAATGTAAGAGCAAAAAGCATAAAAGAAATTTTTAACAAACAAAGAAAACATATCAATAAATTATGCTCCTCAGTTATCGTACAAAACTTAAAAAAGAAAACAGATTAAAAAAAATGATAATAAACAATAGAATTACAAATGATTTTATAAAAATATACATAAAAGAAATTTTTTTAAAAGTATGGAATTTCAAATGATTTTATAAAAAAAAATGCACGTGAAAGAAATGTTTAAAAAAAGTATTGAATGCAAACGATTTTATAAAAAAAAACACGTGAAAGAAAATTTTAAAACAAGTATGGAATTCCAAACGATTTTATAAAAAAACAGTTGAAAGAAATTTTTTAAAAAGTATTGAATACCAAACGATTTTATAAGAAAACACGCGAAAAACATTTTTAAAAAGTATGGAAATCCAAACGATTTTAAAAAAAATATATGAAAGAAATTTTTATAAAGTATGGAATTCCAAACGATTTTATATAAAAGCATGTGAAAGAAATTTCTAAAAAGTATTGAATGTCAAATTTTATAAAAAAGAAACGAGAAAGAAATTTTTTAAAAAGTATGGAATTCAAACGATAAGAAAAAAAAAAAAAAAACAAGTGAAAGAAATTTTTTAAAAAGTATGGAATTCCAAACAATTTTATAAAAAACACAAAGAAATTTAATAAAAAAGCTCGAGAAAGAAATTTTTAAAATATAAACAAATAAGAAATGTTGAAAGTGATCTAGGGCATCGCCGACTCACTCACCCCAAAACAATACCCATATATTTTTATGGGTAAAAAATAAGAATAATAACAATGTCGAAAGTATTGCATGTTATAATATGGAAAATTTCATTAAAAAATTACTAATAAATTTTGTAATTATTGTTGTGAAATATATGTTTAAACTCAAATAAAAAGTAAAGAATTGTAAAACTCATGTTTTAAAATTGCCAAGTAAAAATAGAAACAATATATATATATTCAGTTCAATTGGAAACATTGTTGGTGCATTTTGTATGGTTGATGTATGAATCAAATTAATCAAAAGCATTATTGTGATATTTATTATAAGTTTTTCTTCAATAAAAAAAAGCATTAAAGTTTGAAGCTAAACTTTGATAATCATTGTGAAAAATAAAAAAAAAAATCTGTTATTTTTTACTAAACTTGATCAGAAAAAAATTTTGAATCTATTTTTCGATTACTTTCCATACAAAAATAAACAATAAAAAAATTCATAAAATCAATAATCAATAAAATTTTCATAAAAAAAAATCTAATGAGAAAAAAAAAAAAAAATTCGACCGAAATTTCAACTCAAACTCATGCTTCAAAATTATAAAGGAATATAAATAAAAGAAATCCAAAGTATATTCATGAAAAACTAAAAATATACTAAATATATATATATAATATGGACTAAAAATATTTTTTCGATTATATTTAGCAATTTTTCAACAAATGTTTATTTATTTAATAAAACAGAGAATATGTTAAATCTCACATAAAAATCCCTTGGAAAAATTTCGTGAAATTCAGGTATAAGAACAAGTAGGGAATCACAAATCAAATTTCTCAATCACCAAAAAGTTGAAAAAAAATCAATTTAATACCTTTTTAATAAACTATAAGAAATGTATGAAATGTATTATTTACAATGTACATAGCAATTCATTTAATGTAAGAAATAAAGTACACCGTAAAACGCAATCCATTAATTTCAGAAGCAAATGAATGGAACTTACGACAAAATATAACGTTTCTCGAATACAAATATTTAGAAAAATTTTACTAAATCAATGTTTTTAACGATATGTTGAATAAATTATGAGCAAGTTTTTCCATTTATTCAATTCCTACTATTAGTTCACACTCTCCCTATATATATCTTGTCCAAATTTTCAATCGTTATCGTTTCAATAACTTTATTCATCCACTCAAGTTCAAGTACATTTTTTTTGAACTTGTAGTGGATGACACTTTGTTAATGCAGTTTTTTCAAATATTAATTCATTCATTAAATTTAATTAATTAATTTTAATTTTTCTTAGAATTAAGATGCATGTATCTAATAATAGATGGCACCAGATGTAAGAGGAAAATTTCAACCTTATTTGTAAAGGACTTTTCAGCAATATAGTGAAAAAAAAAAAGTAGGAATTGACTTTAAAAAATTTTTATATTACTTGTTTTTCATATAAGATAAAAATTACATTAAAATATTATAATTTGGAACAATTACATTAGAACAGAATTCACAAACAGCAGAAACAATCTCATCGTACTTTCAATTTTATTTTAAAAATATTCATTAGTCAATTTTGAAAGAATTTGATAAAAGGTACAAACAAGAAATAAATTATCTATTTTTATACTAGTAAAAGTAAACATTTAAATATTTTTTAAAAAAATGCTTCTTCAATATTTTTTATTTTATTGCAAGATAAGAATCCTTTATTAATAGCGTGATAGACTAGATGCAAGATTTTTTATCTCTTAGACATTCATTTTCAAAAACAAGTTCAGTTTTAAAATTGCACTAAACTAAGTATATATAATTGTGATAAATAATGCATCAAAGCAGTGATTCTCAAAAGGTATGCTAAGGCGTACTAGTGCGGCCTGTGGTAATCTAGAAAATATGTACTTAGATATAAAAATAGATATAATTACTTTTTTTTTTTCAGTTTACCCATTCAAAGATAGCTTTCATTGCAAACAACTACCTTTCTGATTGACTTTTTTTTTCTTCGCCAAACAGCAATAATACACCAAGGAAAGTTTCCGATAAATTAGGAAATTAACTTCCATAATTGGCTACTAGGAGAGCTAGCGTCTATGTGATTTTCAATATTAAAAAAATTTCCATTGCAGCCCTTGAGACTCTGACGTCTGTAAGTAGTAGTCTGTGGAGTTGACCAGTAAGATATAAAATTACAAGACATTACGAAATATCTTTTGGACAATTATAGATGCTAATTTTATATAACAACGAATAATGCACTACTTATATAAAAGAAAAAAAAATTAAATTTTCATACTGAATAGATGAAAAAAAAATGTAATAAGTTTTTGATAAGGTATATAAAATAAAATTGTAATCAGGTTTTAATGGTATTAATTTGAAATTTAAAACTTTCATCAGCCGACTCAAGGCTCAGTTGCAATGCTCGCCACTGGTGAGTATTAGGGCTGAGGTTCAATCAGCTGGAAGCTTTGTTGTAACGTTTCAAAAACGTGGAGACACGAGGTCGTTTGGGATGTTCAGCATCTTGAGTCGTGAGTCGAACTATCTGGTGGGCATTTTCCGGTTTTTCTCCCATACAATAAGCAAATGCGAGGTAGTTCCCCTAAAAAAGTCCTCCCAAAAGGCACTGCCCTCCTTCTTCAGCAACTTGGAGCGATGTCAGACTTCTGTCTACTGGCGCTCCATCACAACAGAGACCCCCTTCTCCCTTCCCTCCTTTAATTGAGACCACACAGGTTCTTGGACTTAGTCTAGATGTTGCTGTCTACCAAGTGGGACAATAAAAAAAAGTTCATCCTTTTGTTTTACACAATAATAATAATAATAATAATGTTAATTCTTTAAGCCGTATTTAGACACATTTTAAAAGAATATTATGATTTATCATTAAAGATCTCAGTATATTCAAACAGAAATAAATAATTTCATAAAAGTCACTAATAAATTGTTACATTTCATTTTTTTTATATTTAATAATAATAATATAACATTGTTTTTTCTAGATATACCATACTGTTTAATCCATTTTTTTTTTTTTCATTTTATATAAAACACACATTAGTTTCATAAATAAATGATTAAATACCTACTTTATGCATAAAGATAATAAATTTCAGTTCTTAAATTAGATGAAAATTGCAATTACATTAAAATTATAATTAATAGTTAATGCTTTTACATATTAATAAGAACTTGATACTAATAAAAGAACTGGCTTTGAATTTTAAAAAAAAAAAATCGTTTTACTATCTTTCTAATTGAATGTATACAGCAATGTATACAACAATTTTTTGGGTGTGACTGAAAATTGTCAATTTTTCCTTGACTTTAAAAATGTGCAGTTTATTGAAGAGATAAACTTTATTAGTTATGTGTTATATAATATAACAAGTCAATGTATCCAATGTCAATTATCAATTGAAGATTTCAATATGTAATCTAATATGTAATCTTCATATCTTAAATTCTATATATTTTTGTTGTTTATTGTTTCATACTCCTAGAATAGAAAATTTGCAGGTAAAAAATAAAAAAGTATATTATTATTTTATTATTTTTTTTTTCAAATTTGTTTTTGTTATTATTGATATTTAAAGATAAAAACTATGAAAAATATTTATTAGGAAAAACAACTACTTTTGAAATATCTATTTCTTATCTTAAAAAATATTTTTTGTCAAATTTTATTTTGGTATGTTTTTTAGAATTTAAAATTCTAAAAACATCTTTCTTTTATTTATTTTTAATATTAAGATATATGCATATTTTTTAGGTTCCAAATTTTTTTCCATGTTTTAATTTACTACTCGATTAAAATATAATAAATATCGTTTTTGAAAATGAATAAAAAAATTGTTTAATCGATAGTTAATTTACTGACTAAATAAATTTCATAATTTGATGCGTAACATAAAATATTTGCATAAAAAGATAATTTCTTTTTATAACTATAAAATCCTTCAATGTTTAAAATATACCTATTTTTCAAGATTAAAATAAACTATTTAAAAATAGTACGTTTAAATTAATATGTTCATTTTCAAAATATAAATTTTGATAATAAAAATGTAATTTAATTAAGTGTGCTAAATTCGCAGCAGTTACATAAATATATTACTAAATCCATTCAAGTCATGGAGATGCTAACTACGGTATAGTGTTAGAAGCATATAATGAAACCAAAGAAACTATAAATCAGATATTATTATGTATATAAGCATATATATATGTATATAAGCATATATTATTATATGTATATAAACAGATATTATCATTGTATATGTATATAAACAGATATTATTACTGCATAAAAACAGATATATATTATTGTATATGTAGCTTTAGGAACATATAATGTAACCAATGAAACTATAAAACAGATATTATTTAATGTATATAAACAGATATTATTATTGTATATGTAGCTTTAGAAGCATATAATATAACCAAAAAATCATATAGTTTAGGATAATTTAAAAATCAGATAAAATCTAATTTAATTAAGTTTATTTTATTTTTAATTTTTTTATCAATGGCAATGACAAAAAAACTCACAGAAAACACAATTTGATTTAATCATTTTCATTTTAAAAATTATATTAAAATACGTAAGATAATGTTATGTTATGTAATAAAAATTTTAATGCCATTTTTTATGAATCTGCTCATTTTTAAATTTATTTGGTTGTTTACAAAAAAAAGGAAAAATTCCACACAATTAAATCGTTTTACAGAAAAAACGTTTCTAATGCGTATGTTGTTTGAAATAGTTTTTTTTTTATCTTGTTTATAAAAAAGGTAGCAGAAAGTGATTTTTATTCATAGTCATGTTAAGTAAATGTTTTTCTGAAAAGTTATTTATCTTTCCTAAACTTTGCGTTACTTAGATTCAACAAAATATTTATAAGTATAGAACATCAGTTGCCATGGCAACCTAGTGTTTTTACCAATAAAAAAATTTGTTTTAAGCTTAAAAGCACTATACTATACTTTTTTCCCTCAATGTATTAATAATTCAGTAGGAATATACATACAAGAAAATACAATTTTTTTTTATTAAAATTTGTATAGTCTTTTTTTCAAATATCTTCATATTTTTTATAAAACATTTTAAATAAAAATTACATTAAATTTAAAGTAATAATTATAATTATTACTTTAAAATTACTTACACATTTTGAAATTATTTACTTTTAATATTTCGTTTTTAATTGAAATTATTCTTATAATTATTTTAATATATAAAAATATTATAAGATATACATAGATTATATTATATAATTTATGCATGATAATCTATGTATATAAATATATTATATTATAATATAATATATTGATTAAAAACGAAATGCTTGCATAATAAATATATTAAATACTTTAACATTATGAGAAAATAACATTATGAGCTGATTTTATTTATTTAAAATGTTTATTTGCCAAATATTATAATGTAAATGTTGTTTATTTTAAAAATGTTTGTTTATTTTTCAACGATTATATTTATCCTATTATGTTCAGTGCTACTTTTAAATTATATAAACAAATATTTTTGTTGCCAAAAAAAACTTCTTATATAACTCAAATGATCGTTTTCATCGAACTTTCAAAAACACCTGCACCTAAAAAACCATACTACACAAGCTTCAGAAGAAAAAAAATAACAATAATATGAAACAAAAGTTCCAGCTACAAATCTTCGAACATTATCCCTGATTAATTACAGGCTTGAATATTTATAACCCACGATAAATCATATTTTTCCTTTTATTTCCCCAGTTTTTACGAGACAGCTAGCCTACTGGATGTTCTAATCATGTTTTGCCCTTCAAAGTATTATTTCAACAATCGCTTTTTTTCTCTCAAGATCAACCAAAAAAAGTGAAAGTTTTCTTTGAAGAAAGACGACATTGAAAATGTTACCTTTGGCATTACGTTACTGCGAAATTTTCAAGGTCTGCGCGAGCGTTAGGGTATTGTTTTCGTCTAATATTATGTAGGAAAAAAAATATGTGTGTGACTTTGCAGTGGCACAAATTTCGACAGACAGCTGTTTTTCTGTGGACGCTTTTATACGCCAGCAATTAACATATTCGTATTTGATGTTCCTCAATGTACGCGTGGTAAAAATATTTGATTTTCAATGTCTTTGTCACTGTCAAAAGACAAGAAGGAGATTGAATAAAATTTAATCCTCATGGATTATGAATATTGGATTAGGTTTAGACATTTGTTTTGTTTTCATTTTTTTCTTAGAATTGAAAATGGTTACTTCACAAAAAATTTGGATAGCATACTGGTTGGCTTTTCATTTCCTTATTATATTCCGATAATAGGTATGTAAAAAATAGAATTTAGAAAAACTAACACATACAGAAAAGTTAATGTAAAAAGTAGCAATTTTTTCAAGCAAATTTACATGAAGAATAGGTAGTTACCAAGTTTAGTATAATAAGAACTATATTTAATATTAAAGTTTTATGTTATTTAATTGGAATGAAGAAACATTCGTAATTCAAAAATAAATTTTTATTATTTTCTTTTTATTTGTAATTAAAATATAGTTACAATCAATATTGTTAATAAAAGCATAAAAGCGTATTTTTTTCTCAAAAACATAATTTAAGAATATATTTAATACAACATTTTTATTTAAAATTTTAAATAAATATGTATTCTTTGAATAATAAAATAAAAAATAAATATATCAAAAAAATATAAAAATACATTTAAAGTTTATTTATTATTATTTTTCTTCAACTTAGAAAAACAATATTTTAGTAGAAAAATTAATACAAAAAAGTAGCAATTTTCCCAAGCAAATTTATATGAAGAATAGATTCCAATCAGTATTTATTATTGTTATATGTTTTTAAAATGAAAAAAACAAAATGTAACAAGATGAAGGTTCAAAAGCCTATTTTTATAATCAAAAATAAAATTTTAAAATTTATTTATAGTCATATAATAAGAATAAAAGCATAAAAGCCTATTTAAAACATATAATAAGAATACATTTAATACGTATAATAAGAATACATTTTTATTTAAAATTTTAAATAAATATGCATCCATATTATATGTTTAATAAAAATAAAAATAAATCTATCAAAACTATAGAAACACAGTTTAAAGATGATTTTTTTATTATTATTATTATTTTCTTCAACTAAAAAAATATTACTTAGTAAAATAAAAATGTTAAAATGATTGGAAAGTTGAAAAATTGTTTCAAAATTATACTTTTAATAACTTTCTTTGGTACTTCTTTTGTTTGTAGGATTTTAGAATAAAATTATTTACTTGATTCTGTGGTAAGAAAAAATGAAATTAAATTTAAAAACATTTTTTTTCAGTTTCAACAGACAAACAGTTTTTTTAAACGTTTGAACAATTGTCTTGAATTATCAGAGTCTTCATAAAAAAATTATAGATTAAATTAAAAACATTTTAATAGATTAAAATCTAAAAACAGAATTTTATTTTAATTTATAAATAAAAATTAGTGCCTAAATATATACATGCCATTTTATTTAAACGTGTTATAAGCTCATTTATTTTGAATATAAATTTTTTTATATAAATACACATAAAATAACTATAATTATATATTTAATATTAAATTAAATTATATATTAAATATTATCTATTTTTATTAATATTATATTTTTATATAATATTTATTTTTTTTTGTCCTTTTTTTTATATATCCACGACCACTTTACCAAATTTTAGAATAAAAACCAGATCTTAGGAATGACCAGATTGACCAGATTTTGAGAATAAAAAATTATTTACTTGATTCTATTGTAAAAAAAATGCTATTAATCAAATTTTTCAATTTCAACAGACAGACAGCTGTTTTGAATGTTTGGACAACTGTCGAATTATCAAAGTCTTCATAGAAAAGATAAATTAAAATTAAAACATTTTAACTGATTAAAATCTAAAAAGAGAATTTCATTTTACTTTATAAATAAAAATTAGTACTTAAATATATGGATACCATTTTATTTGAACGTTTATTTAATTTATTTTGAATATAAATATTTTTTCATAATTAAGTATAATGAGTTATTAAATATATTATAACTATATATTCAATTTTATTAATATAATTATACATCAAATATTAAATATTTTATTAATATTATATTTTTATATGACATTTTTTTACATCACAGGTAACGTGTCCTTTTATATATACACGTTCAGTTTACCAGATTTTTTAATACAAACCAGATCTTATCAAAGACCAGATTTTAAGAATAAAATTATTAAGTTGATTCTGTTGTAAACAAAAATACAATGAACCAATTTTTTCAGTTTCTACAGACAGACAGCTGTTTTGAAAGATCACCAAAAGTGAACGGTGACAGATGTTTGAACAGCTGTCAAAATTATCAAAGTCTTGATAAAAAAAGATAGATTAACATTAAAACATTTTAGGGGATTAAAATCTAAAACAGAATTTTATTTTACTTTATAAATAAAAATTAGTGCTTAAATACACACGCGCCATTTTATTTGAACGTGTTATAAGTTCATTTATTTATATTTAAAAAAAAAAAATTTACGTCACTTTTTCATCATAGGTGTTGTTCCTTTTATATATTTATGACTTGAGATATTATAGGGGGATATTTATTTTCTTCTAGAGTAATTTTATAGGTAATTACACAGAAGATAGATTCAGTACTTGCATATCATATAGGACAGAATAACAAAACAATATTTTAAGCTTTGCACATAATGTCACATTCGTCATTGAGTTCTCTTATTTCAGAAGTCAGTTGCTCACAATTTACGCCACCAGCGGATTCGAACTTAACTTTATCTGCTTATTAGCCACGAGCGTTGTCATTAAACCATGATTCGAGTTCCATTTAGATTTTTAAATTCTTATTTCCATTGAAATCAGCTGAAGAATTTTCCCAATATCGAAATATATACTGAGAACAGTTATTATTTACTGTTTATTGTGTTAAAAATAAGAACAAATTCAAGTTTAACAAAAACTATCAAGAGCCCATATCTTTTAAAAATATTTTACTTATACCAATTTCAAAAAGTTTACTAATATTTAACAGACATTTGTATAACGTGTTAAACGTATAATAATAATGCATTTTATATATAATATTTATAGATATTTTTTGTTTAGTAAATACTATTTTGTTAAACGAAAATGTTGCTAATCAATGAAAAATTGCCAAAACATTTTAAATTGACAATTTTTAGTAAGACTTATTTTTTTAAATAAAATTTTAATTTTAATAGCCACACCGTTTCAATTTGGGAAAAAAAAATATTTATTGTAAATAATCATTGCTAGTTTTTATCATTGCTGCACGTGTTCTACTTATGAAAAAATATGTATTTAGTACGTTATGTTTTTTTAATTTTTTTTATTTATAATGTGAAATAGAAATCTGGTATATACATACTTTTCAATTCTCTTTTAAATCCACAAATTTTTAAAAACATTTTTCTATAATATTTTTAAAAAATAAAAAATACTAGTAATCTCTCCTTGAAACAGTAAAAAATATAAGAATAATATTAGATACAGAATAATATACTAATAATAGAAGAATAATGCTAATAATATAGAACACTGATTACTAAATTTGTAATAATAAAATATAATTAGTATATATTTTTAAAATACTTGTAATAATTTGTTTTTCTTAGCCTTACACCAGTGAATTTCAAACTTTTTTTGAAATAGAGCGCATTTAAAAACCTACAAATAATTGCAGACATATTACATACAAATTTCTGACCATTAAACATCCACGACTAACGCCTCCTCTACAAATTTATATCCAAATGGGAAATTCCACAGACTACTACTTACAGACGGCAGAGTCTCAGAGGATACAATGGAAAATTTTTTAATATTGGAAATCCCATAGACGCTACCGTTTCTAGTAACCAACCATGGATGTTATCACTTCTAATTTCTCGAAAACCTTACTTGGCGCTTTATTGCTGTTTGGCGAAGGAAAAAAAAATCAATCATAAAGTTAGTTGTTTCTAATGAAAGCTACCTTTGAATGGAAAAACTAAAAAGAAAAAAAGTAACTCTATTTATTTTTATATTTGAACACATATTTCTCTGGAATACCACATGGCTCACAACCGGTAATCTTTTACAACGCACCATTTGAGAGCCACTGTCATGCATTTCAAAATCTAGATTTATAAATTGAATGTATTATGCCACTCATATAGCAATATAGGATAAATAACTCAATTTTGTAATCAAAAATTTGTTTGTTTACCAAATTTTGTTATTATTCATTTATGCACTTAACTCTACATCAATAAATTGATTATTTATTGGCAGTCAATTCATCACAGTAATTTGACAGTCTACAATAGATAATTAACTGCCTCGTGCTTCTCGTAACACGGCACAGCAGGAAAAATAATTTGAAAAAAACAATTATAAAATATGCATAAATAAAGAAGAAAAAGTATTTACATTGGTTTAGAGCAGCTGTATTCTCTTAGGGTTCTGCACAGTTCTCTTGCGTACCACGAATTATTATTTATATTATTTATTATTTGTAGGGTAATTCGTTGTATTTCGAAAATAAAATAAATAAATTGAATATAATTGATAACAAATAAATAAAAATATTAGTATTTAGGTATTATTATTTTGGAAAAAATGATAATAAACAATTTTTTAAATTATTTACAATGTTTACATTGTTATTACAATTTTGTAAAAATTATTTACATTGGTTTAGAGCAGCTGTTTTTCCTAGGGATATGCACAATTATCTTGTGCACCACGAGTTACTATTTATATTACTAATAATTCATTATTCAATTTTTCGTAGGGTAATCCTATATTCATTGTGTTGCGAAAATAAAATAAATGAATTGAATAGAATTGATAAATTAATATTTAGGTATCGCTGTTCTGGAATTATTATGCATTTATAACTTTTTGTAATTTTTTGTAAAAAATTATTTACATTGTTATTATAATTTGCAATTTTTGTAAAAACTATCAATATTGTTATTGCAATTTTGTAAAAATAATTTACATTGTTATTACAACTTCGTAAAAATTATTTACATTGTTATTACAATTTCTTAAAAATTATTTACATTGTCTTTAAAATTTCATAAAAATTATTTACGTTGGTTAAGAGCAGCTGTATTCTCCTAGGGTTCTACATAATTCTCATGTGTACCACAATTTTCTTTTTATATTACTTAACAATTCATTATTCTATTTTTTGTAGAGTAATTCTAATATTCGTTGTATTTCGAAAAATAAAATGAATAGAATTGATAACAAACAAATAAAAAATTAATATTATTCAGATCTCATTGTTTTGGAATTTTCATACATTTATAATCATTTTTGTAATTAGAATTTAGTAAAAAATTATTTACATTATTTACATTGTTATTACAATTTCGTAAATATTATTTACATTATTTACATTGTTATTACAATTTCGTAAAAATTATTTACATTATTTACATTGTTATTACAATTTTATAAAAATTATTTACATTGTTATTACAATTTTTATAAAAATTATTTACATTGTTATTACAATTTTGTATTTACATTGGTTTAGAGCAGCTGTATTCTATTAGGGTTCTGCACAATTCTATTATGTACTACGAGTTACTATTTATATTACTTAATAATTCATAATTCTATTCTTCATTGTATTCAAAATAAAATAAATAAATTGAATAGAACTGATAACATATAAATAAAAAATAATGTTTAGGTATAATAATTTTGGAATTATCATACATTTATAATCAATTTTTGTAATTACAATTTTTTTAAAATTATTTACATTATTATTGCAATTTTGTAAAAATTATTTACATTGTTATTACAATTTTGTAAAAATTATTTACATTGGTTTAGAGCAGCTGTATTCTACTAGGGTTCTGCGCAATTCTATTATGTACTACGAGTTACTATTTATATTACTTAATAATTCATAATTCTATTCTTCATTGTATTCCAAAAATAAAATAAATAAATTGAATAGAACTGATAACAAATAAATAAAAAAATAATGTTTAGGTATAATTATTTTGGAATTATCATACATTTATAATCAATTTTTGTAATTACAATTTTGTAAAAATTATTTACATTGTTATTGAAATTTTGTAAAATTATTTACATTGTTATTACAATTTTTGTAAAAATTATTTACATAGTTATTACAATTTTGTAAAAATCAATTATATTGTTTGTATTGTAATTACAATATTGTTTGTATTGTTATTAAAATTTTGTAAAAATTATTTGCAACTGTATTCTCCTAGAGTTCTTCAAATTTTTTTTTTATGTACCACGAGTTAATATTTAAATTACTTAACAATTGATAATTCTTTTCTTCCAATATAATATAAATAAATTGAATAGAATTGATAACAAATAAATTAATAAAATTAATATTTATATATCGTTATTTTGGAATTATCATACATTTATAATATTTTTTTAAATTTAATTTGTTATAGTTTGTATTCATTTAGAGTTACTGCTATTTTAAACAATATAATTGTGAAAGTAATTTCTGACTTAGACAAATTATGAATTCCATGAAAACGAAACATTTACTATCTGTATTTTCTTTCTTAAAAACCGTTTTCCATCGTCTCATTCTTATCTCCCTTCAAATAAATATAATACTATCTTATGATTGCAGATGTCTCTGCAGTAAATAAAAAGACTATTTTTAGTAAGAAAGGCAATGACGGTTACTTTTTTTTTACGTTTTAAATTATCTGTATGTCTTAGATAAAATTCTTCTAAACGCATGCAAAGGAAAAGTTTTAAGAAAAAGGTTAAATGTGAACAGGAAATTCATAAATAATTTTTCTGTTCTTCGAATCTACCTCGATTTGCAAAACGTATATGAAAAGGATATGAATATGAAAGAAGAGTAAGACAAATAAATTTTAATTGTTTTATGGATAATTATATATAAAACCAGATCTATTGAACAGTTTAAAATTTTTTAATTGTTGTTGTTCTTATCCCACTTGGTAGACAACAACATCTAGACCAAGTCCAAGAATCCGTATTAATTATGTTGTGACTAATCCTCAGTGTCCGGCAGCGCGGGATGGACACCCCATGAGTAATCTACTCATAGAAGGATGGAAAAGAGGGGACAGGGGGTTCTGTTGTGGTGGAGCACCCGTAGGAAAAAGTCTGACTTTTCTCCGTGAAGCTGAAGAAAGAGGGGCAGTGACTTCAGGGGAGGAATTTTAGGGGGAAATCATCTCACATTTGCGTAATTTCCACGATGAACGAAAAACGCATCTAATTTCACAATTACATTCTCTTTTGTAAAGGATCCCCATTATTAATAATCAAATAACTGATAATATATTCATTTCAGGTGAATTGAATTTTTTTTTTCGTTGTTGTTGTATTGTGACTAATCCTGTGCCCGGCAGCGCGACTTACACCCCATGAGTAGTCTACTCGTGAGATGGTGGGAGGGGGCAGCTTCTGTTATGGTGGAGCAACCGTAGGTAGAAGTCTGACTTCTGCTCCGTGTCGTTGAAAAAGGAGGGCAGTGCCTTCCGAGAGGACTTTTTAGAGAAAACTACCTCACATTTGCGTATCGTATGAGAGAAAACCCGGAAAACTCCCATTAGATAGTCCGACTAACGAGGCAATAAGCTGAACGTCACAAACGCCATCGAGTGTTCTCGTTTTTTAAAACAGCGTCTACAACAAAGCCACCAGCGGATTGATTCGGCTAAAATCCTAAATGACAAAATCCTAAATGAAATCTAAATGACTAATGAGATAATAATGAGTTAATAATATATTTATTAATTATTAATCCTAATGAGATAATATAATTTTTGTTAAATATACTTATTAAATATATATTTAATATACAAAAAATATAAACATATTCTTAAAAGTATACTTAATTGTTTTAAAAATTTAGTTATTTTCAAAGAATAAATATTATTTTTACGTTTTCTAATACCGGGCACTTCACCAAAGGTCTTCCATGCTTGTCACGACAATATTGTGTAGCAGATTCAATGTAAGGCAGGGTATTTTTATTCTATCATATATTGGAAACAATATATATCCAAAACGCCAGACTGTTTAACATTAAAAAATACACCATTTAACACAAAAATAATAACAAAATTTAAAGAAAAAAAAAATTAATCGTATCTCCACGTTCAAAAATATAAGTTAAAAAAAAATATTAGATAGCGGATACAATGTGAGCCAAGATACTTTTTGATTATATTGCAATTTAGAAATAATATCTCATTTAACATAAAAAAATCCATTTAACACAAAAATAATATAATAAAAAATTAAAAAAAAACAAAATCTAATAGTATCTCTACTCCCCCTAAAATTACGTTGTCTATGTTTGTACCTAAAGTATGCAAGGAAAATGAATAGCAAAAACCTTCAACTCGCCTTCATTTAATTTTTTACTAAAGATTTTTAATTTTGTCAACTAATATTTAAAACTGCTGAATATTAATTCTTAAATAATTAGCTTAAGTCATACCTGCTAATCTTCTTTCATAATTAAGTGGATTAATTAGTTTGAAAAAAAAAATGTAACAATATATATTTCTAATTAGTGTTTGCGTTTAAAAAAATCATCCGAAATGATTATGAAAGTTTTTGTAGTTCATTATTTTAATTGGAAATTTTAAACCTCTAATTAGGATAAAAGACTTTTTTTTTTTTTTTTTTTACTTTTTTTAATTAAAAAACACATCATTACATAAATTATCTTTTGTTAATTTGAAGTAAAATATTTTTTCTTCATCTTTATCTAATTAAAGCAACTTTTACAGAAATAAGAATATATATATATATATTGTTTAATACGGATACTTATATTGCTAAGTAAATAATATAATTTGATTCTTTATTCATTATAGTTGATAATTGAAAAATAGAAAACTATTTATAAAAAGCAACAGAAAAAACACGTATGTTTCATTACTTTAATTCATTATGTGTATTATTTATTATTATGTTATTATTAATTATGTTTTATTATTTAAACAACATATAGTTTTGTACCACACTATTTTCTTTGGGATATAATTTACTATTATTGTTTTTATGTGCAGTTGAATATGTCAATAATGGCAAAATTAAGCTTAATTATCGAAAATAATTTTGAGAAGAGAACAATAGTTCTTTTAAATTAAAAAATTATGTATATACTATATATACATTGTAACCGGGCTTCCTCCTACACACTGGCAAGAGCGCACCCTGTGTCGTTCAGGAGAAATGATCAATCGACTTCAAGACTCTCACCCAAGAGGAAGTACAGCGCAACCTGCACTCCCGCTAAGAAACGTTTAGTGTATAGTCTCTCTTCCCGAGAGGAAATATATTTAGCTAATCAGCATATTAGTTGGCCTACAGACTTTAATCTGGAAAGGAAGTATATTCGAGCACTCTGCGTGAAGCTGAATATTGGGTTTTCGGCTTAGAAGTGGAGTCCTTCCACGAATCTATAATTATTTGTCTTAAAATATGTTAAATATTGTATGTCTCTAATTGTATGTGCGTGTGTAAATAAAGTTGTGAGTTCTCCATCTTGTGCCTCAAATATCTCAACCCCTATCCATACCAGTACAATACATATTTTTGTAATATATAAAAAAATATTAAATTAAATTTATTACTAATATTAAATTAAATATCTTCAAATGTTTTTGCTAAAATTTAAATTTTTAATTATATTAAAGAAATGAAAATATTTTTAATAATAATAATATAAAACCGTATATGGTTTTTGATATGAGAAATTAATTAATTATCCCATTTATTCCACCCAGAAAATGTATTAACAAATTTATATATTTATTATTATTTTTTATATTATTAATATAATATATATTAATATTTTTTAATTTCAGTCTAGGGTTTATGTTTTTGGATGTTATGTTTTATGAAATCGAGGGGTTATGTTTCTATGAAAAAATTAATTACCCCATTTATTTCAAACAGAATGTGTATTAATAATTTTATATATTTATTATATTTTTATTATATTATTAAATATAATGTATATTAATATTTTTTTTTTTAATTTTAATCTAGGGTTTATGTTTTTGAATATTGTATTTTATGAAATGTTTATGAAACCTAGGGGTTATGTTATGAAAAATTAATTAATTATCCCATTTATTCCAACTGGGAAATGTAATAATAATTTTATGTATTTATTATTTTTTATTATATTATTAATATATTATATTAATATTTTTTTTAATTTCAATTTAAGGTTTATGCTTTTGGATGATATGTTTTATGAAATCCGGGAGTTATGTTTCTATTAGAAATTAATTAATTACCCCATTTATTCCAACCGGGATGTTATTATTAATAATTTTATATATTTATTATTTTTATTCCATTATTAATAAAATAATATTAATATTTTAATTTCAATCCGCTTATGTTTTTGAATCTTACGTTTTATTCCAGTTATATTTCTATGAAAAATTAATTAATTAACCCGTTTAAAAAAATGTATTAATAATTTTTATTTATTACTTTTTATTATATTATTAATATGTTATTTTAATATTTTTTAATTTCAATCCGGGGTTATGATTTTATGAAAAATTAATTAATTACCCCATTTATTGCATCCGGGATGTGCGTTAATTATATAATAAATTAATTTTTTATTATATTATTAATATAATGCAATATTTTTAATATTTTTAAATATTTTTTTAATATTTTTAATATATCAGAGTTTTATGTTTTTGGACGTGCAAATTTTATTGGCTACTTTATAATGAATAGCATGGCAAATGAAGATTAATGGTCAGAACTACATTAGAGATATTAGAACCCAAAAAATAAGTAAATAATTTCTGATAAAGCAAATTAAATAAAGGTTTAGAGTTTCTCTCAATTTTAATTTAATAATGTCAATATTCAATAGTCAATATTTCAATCCGAGGTTTATGTTTATGGATGGACAAATCTTATTGGTTATTTTATAATGAATAACATGGCAAGTGAAGATTGTTGGTTAGAAACGAGATTCGAGAAATTAGAAAGCAAAAAAATAAATATTTATTTTCTGATAAAATAAACTAAATAAAATATCAGAGCTTCTCTCAATTTTAATTTAATAATATTCTCTCTTGTCAAAAGCAGAGAGGAATTCAGAAATTTGACAATAATTTACAAAATTCTGCAAATAAATAAATAACTTAAAAATAATTCTGCTGTTCGTCATTTAGAATCTATTTCACTTGAAAATGCATATTGAATAAGCGTCTTTGTGTGGGTTTTAAATCCTGGTATTTTATCCAGGCACTCAATAAATAGAGGCGCGTCATACTAGATAAAGATTACATCATAAAACGGATCAGAAACCTCCAACCGTCAAGAATTAAAAAATTAATGAAAAATTACCCCATTTATTCCAAATGAGAAATGAATTAATAATTTTATGTATTTATTATTTTTTATTATGTTAATATATTATATTAATATTTTTAATTTTAATCCGGGGTTTATGTTTCTATGAAAAATTAATTAATTACCCCATTTATTCCAACCGGAAAATGTATTAATAATGTTATGTATTTATTATTTATTATGTTATTAATATATTATATTAATATTTTTAATTTATTTATTAATTAATTTAATTTATTTATTTATTATATTAATATATTTAATTTCAATCCGAGGTTTAGGTTTTTAGATGTGCAAATCTTTATTGGCTATTTTATATTGAGTAACATAGCAAGTGAAGATTATTGGTCAGAACGAGATTAGAAGAAATTAAAACCAAAAATAAATATTTATTTTCTGTTAAAATAAATAAATTAAAACATCAGAGATTCTCTCAATTTTAATTTAATAATGTCACTATTATCTCTTGTCAAAAACAGAGAAAAATTCAGAAATATGACAATTTACAAAATTCCACAAAAAGAAATTTATAAATAATATCTTGAAGTCTGCTATACGTCGTTTAGAATCTATTTCGCGTCAAAATATATTTACAAAACTGTAATGACTAACCCTCCAAGTGGTTTTTAAATCGAAATTTCACTCTGGTATTTTATCCGGGCACTCAATAAATAGAGTCGCGTCATGCTAGATAAAGAGAACATCATAAAACGGATCAGAAAACCTCCAACCGCCACAGATAAGAAGGAGGAACATAGCAATCGACAAGGCCATATTGGTTGGGAAACGGTTTCTGGCTTCTTCTAACTCTTGCAAAGTGCGTGGCGTGGGCCTCTTTTCTCTGGTGTTTGCTGCTGCAATCCATAAAGTTCTTCCCAGACCATCACAGAAAAAAAAAAACATAAAAAATTGGGAGCGCAGAACTTG
This sequence comes from Caerostris extrusa, assembly GCA_021605095.1. Taxonomy (NCBI): domain Eukaryota; kingdom Metazoa; phylum Arthropoda; class Arachnida; order Araneae; family Araneidae; genus Caerostris; species Caerostris extrusa. The sequence goes on along the minus strand of BPLR01017308.1, from coordinate 238,049 downwards.
CAACGGAACCTTCACCACTATCAGTCACATAAACAATGATTCACCAAGGCCAACAAAGAGTCAAAAGGGAAGAAAAAAAAAAAAAAAAAAAGGCAACGGGTAGAATCGCTGGCGGAACCTTGACTGATCCTTAATATTTACCCTTGATCTTTTCTTCAAGAAAGGTCAAGTCGTACGGGGCCTAAAGGGTGAAGAAGCGCCTCTATTTGGGAAGGGCCCTGAAGAAAGAATCAAAGGGGGCCTGGGATATGGGTGGAGTGATTTATTTTTGTCTTAATGGCACCCCAGGCGCCGGGGTATCTGAAGGGGCCCCCTGTAAAGATTTGTTTAAGAGTGGCCCAGCCATTGTGAGTTGTTGCAACAGTGATGCCGAAAGGGAAACTTGGAGGTGGTCGCCAATTGCAGCAATGTTAGAACAGGATGTGCAACGATGCAACTAATAAGCCTTGAATTCGAGATAAAATTCTAACTTCATTTATCTAGTTTCGGTTTACGAAGAATGGAGTTGCGTTTTTAGAAAAACATTTCTATCAGTTTCACTTTCTACTTCTACTATATCTGTTTAAGGGTAAAAAATGTAGCCAAGTTCGAAAGATTCGTTCAAGTTCAAGAGTTATTAATTTTTGGCCATAATATTGCTTCATTATATATAAAAATTTCTTTAATGTGATAAATAAATAATAAGTATTCATTAATAAGTAAAACGTTTTACTTAAAAAATGTATAATTCCATATATTCAATGATTCAGTATTTAAGGATACAAAATTGGCGTTCGAATACCATGGATTGCTTATTGTAATCCATTGATTGCGCTAAATACTGAAAGTAGACTATTATATAAAATTATATTAACTCATTTTCTTTTTTTTTTTTTCGAAACTGAAATATACGATTAAAAAAATCCTGACTCATATGTTAAAAATATGGATACCAGCCAAGCATTTATATATCGAGTTTTCTCATATATTATGCCTTTATCATATATTATGCCTTTATGTTCTTAATTATTAACATATTTCAATATCAAATAAAATGGATTGCTTATAGTAATCCATTGATTTGCGTTAAATACTGAAAGAGAACTATTATATAAAACAAAATCATTATTAACTTTTCTTTCTTTTTTTTTCAAAATTAAAATATACGATTAAAAAATGATAGCGAAAAAAGAAATTGGCTGATGTAAAAAATTGGCTATAGATTTCGCTATAGCAAAGATTTTTTAAAAAAGTACTAATTCATAGATTAAAATTAAAAGTTTAAAGTTACAATAACGATTCATATATAAAGCATAAAAACCTCATCCACTTAGCATTCTACGAGGCTCTGCATTATTTTGGTTTAATTGAGTTTTACCCAAATGTCAATGTCGCTCTTTGAATATTTCTAATTCTTCCTATTTCTATTGTTTTGCATAATGGAAGTTTTAACAAATTGAATTTAATAAAATATTACTTAAAATCAATTATCGGAAAAGAACAATTATCCAATCTTTCTATTATTTTAATAGAATAAATTATCCTTAAAAATATTTTTGTTTGCTAAAATATAAGCCAGAAAAGTGCAATTAAAATAAATGTATTAAAAATTTATTGTAATCCCTCGTTTTATTATTTTCCTAAACCTAATTAATTAAGAAACCTAAGTGCAAGGGCTCATCGAATCTTTCTATTATTTTAATGGAATAAATTATCGTTAAAAATATAATTTTTTGTTAAAAAGAAGATCAGAAAAGTGCAATTAAAGTAAATGTTATTAAAACTCTATTGTAAGGTATTTGCTTTATTTTTCCAAACCTAATTAATTAAAGAGCCTAAGTGCATGTGTTTATCCAATCTTTTATATTATTTTAATAGAATAAATTATCGTTAACAAAATATTTTTTGCTAAATGAAAGCCTTTGAAAAGTGCAATTGAAATTAATGTTATTAAAAATCTATTGTAATGCATTTGATTTTATTATTTTTCCAAACCTAATTAATTAAAGAGCCTAAGTGCATGGGCTTATCCAATCTTTCTATTATTTTAATAGAATAAATTATCGTTAAAAACCGTTAAATTATCGTTTGTAGTATTTTTTTATTTTCCCAAAGTTACTTAATTAAGGAGCCTAAGTGCTTGGGTTTATCCGATCTTTCTATTATTTTAATAGAATAAATTATTGTTAAAAATATTTTTTTTTGCTAAAAATGAAAGCAAAAAAAAAAAAAAAAAAATGCAATTAAAATAAATGTTAGTAAAAAACTATTAAAATGCATTTGCCTAAATGTATGGGCTTTGCACAGAGTACAGGAATTGCTAGTTAAGGCACAGGATTTGTGTGTGTGTGAATCACGGTCACGTTAAAGTGACTACGTGAGACCTTCTTTCACGTTAAAAGTAACTACATAATACCCGCATCCTACATAAGTCTGTGCATCCCTGATATACGACTGCTTTAATAAGAATCAGATTGAAGAAACATTATTTCTAACTTTAACACAGACGTCACTAATGGCTCAGAACAGAACATCCTCTAATTTCAACACGAAAAAGGGAATCTCGTTTTCAAGAGAACCCGCACCCTAATTCACGATAAGGCCGGAAACCCTACCCGAACCCAACTTGGCAACCCTTTTTTTTACGATGCCCAAAGAATATAAGAGCAGATAGATATATATGCCCACCGTATGGAATTGGAGGCCGGCTTCTAGGTAAGTTCGCGCGCTTGCTTACAAGAGATAAAACGGCTATTTTCAGAACTGTGAAGCAAGTTGGCATTTTTGGCAGGAAAAAAGTGACGTTTCTCTCTGGTTTCAGGGGCAGTGTATTGAAAGGTTCAATAGGTTTCGCGAAGGTTGCTTCGATTTGGGGATCTGGTTATTTATTTATTTTTTTTTTTCCGGAATGAATTGTTTCAGTTGATTTTAAATATAATAAAGTGTGAAAGAGAGGAAAGGTTATTTTCGTCCCTTTTAACTTTGCAATAAAGATGGAAAGAAAAATATATTTTTAGTGGTTGTTAAACTTTTTTAAGATTTCTTGATGAGAGAATATTTTTGGAGACTTTCGGACCTTTTTAAAATATAGAATTTAAACAATTGCGGCTATATATAGGATACTATTAATAATATTTTTTTTTTTTTTTTTTTTTGACAAATTACTTATTCAGAAAAAAAAGCAAATCTTGGTCAACAAATTTAAGTTGTATATATATGCAAGAAAAATCAGAAAAAAAAAAAAATTAGTATCATTAATATGCTTATTAATGGTACTAATTTTATTATTAATGAGATTATGGAATTAATTGTTTATTAATAGGGATAATGGAATTAATATTTATTTCTGGAACTAATTGTTTATTAATGGTGCTAATGGAACCAATTATTTATTAATGGTACGATTTTTATTATTAATGGGAATTATGGAATTAATTGTTTGCCAATGGTACTAATTTTATTATTAATGAGGATTATGGAACTAATTGTTTTATTAATGATGATTATTATTTAGAGAGAAAGTAAGATCGATTAATTCATTTAATGCATAAAAATTATAACTAAAACTCAACATAATAACAATTAAAAAAGTATTTAATAAAATGGCAACATTATTAAAAGTGCAAAAATTAACATCAGTTTAGTTACTAATTTGGCAAGAATTTCGAAATTTAATTAATTAATCCATTAAAAACAAGTTTAAATGAATATTTTAATGAAAATAATATAACAATCAAAGTATAACCGATACCATTAAAGAAAAGAAAATCTCAACAAGAAAGAAAACGAGTAATGGCAACAATCCTAAATGATCAACATTTTCAATTGTGATCCTTTCACTGTCTCCTAAAAGACTGCAGAACCCTATGTGAGAGTCAATAACTACTTTTTTTAAACATATTTTTCCTTTTATAGGGCTATTCTTAAAGAAAATATAATCAAAATGTGAATAACAATGTAAGAAGAAGGAATATTTTTATTATTCTTAAAAAAAATATAATAAATAATAAAAATAATTTTAAATACTTACAATAGTTAAATTAATTTTGCATTTTGAAAATATACGGACAAAAATGTTATATAGTAGAGAAAAGATATTTGTACATAAAATATAGGTTTCTTTTAATATTCTAAATGTTTTAAAATAAGTAAATGAATGAGATACGAAAAGATTCGGGTGGTTAAAATCAAAATTATGTAAATGCCTGTTAAAAAATTTAAATTTTGTACCATTTCTATTTCTTGAAACAGAAATAAATTTTATTCTATTCAAGTAAAACGTAGAAGTGTCAAGGAATTAAATTGAGTATACTAATATTAATATTAAATATTTCTATTGATAGTTATTCTAAATGAAATTTTTTGTTTTAAATTTATTTCAAACCGTGTCAAAAAATTAAAATTTTCAAAAAAAAATTTTTTTTTTATTTTAAATTTATTTCAACTATGTCAAAAGCATTATGTGATATATGGTAATAAGTTAAGGAATAAAATTTCCTTTACATTCTTTAATAATAATATTCTAATAAAAATTAATATATAAATTTTTCTTTAATTTTTTAAATAAAAATTTTCCAAGTTTTTGTATCTTAAGATCACAATAAGTATGTTCTTTAAATATTTTTTTTATAATAATTTTTTTCAATCAAAAATAAACAAACAATTTCTTAACAAATTTTAGGCGAAACAACTATTTGATATACCTTTATATAACCTAACTCTAACACATATATCTATATACTAATGTGCAAAAAAAGTAAGACCAATTATTTTTTTTTTCAAAAACTCTATTTATTCTTCCAAATTTATTTCATCGCCATCAAAGTAATCCCCTCCGGACACAATGCACTTATGCCAACTTTTTCAAATCCTCAACGCACGCTAAAAAGTTATCGGTAGGGTGGCCTTCAAAGCGAATTGAATCTCTTCAATCGACTCAAAACGGTGTCCCCAGGGTGGTCTTTTGAGGAATACGGTTGTGGAACAAAATGGATTTCATTTTTTTTGGGAAAAAGTCACGAAGAGTCAATGCAGTGTGAGCTGGAGCATTCGGTGTTTTCTGTACCAATCGAGATTTGACGCTTTCCGGCCCAAAACATTTTTTTAAATGGAATTTGGAAATTCAAACATCATCAGCAAGTTCTCTAATTGGTAAATTAACGGTTTGCAAGCACCAAATCTTTAATTTTTTGGACGTGAGCTTCAGTTCAGGTTGTTCAGTTCAGGTTCGTCGGTTCAGGTTGGTGGTCGACCAGAGAGCTCTTCGTCTTCAACGCGTTCTCTGCCTTCTTGAACTGTTTATACCACTTCTAAACATTTCTTTCCGATATAGGAATGCTCACCAAAAAGCCTTCTGCAAAATTCTATATGTTTCCGAAAACAAAATTGAATGCAAGTTCTTTTGCTCATTTAATTCAGACATTTCAAAAATCGCCGGAATGTGTTTTAGCGTCTCACAAAGCCTAGCGTAACTCAGACACTAATGAATATTTTGACGTCACATTTCACACAGATGTCAAGGACAGTGCCAGCAACCTTAAAAAGTAAAAACAATTGAAATTCCATAAACCTGGGGAATTTTAAATTGAAAAATTGGTCTTACTTTTTTGCACACAGTAGTATATAACCCTCTCTCTATCTTTCTTATACTTTTGAAATAAGTACAAAATAAACTTTCTTAAAAGAAAGGGTTTTATTCTTCCTCTATCCTCTGTAACACGAAACCGTTAGTTTGAGGATGGTTTTATTATCGTCTGCCTCTTTCGTCCAAACATAAATCAGAACGTTTCGTCATTTTTGGCAAGAAATCAGACGGTTCAAAAACAAAGTGATATACAATCGTTTGATTTGTCTGTAGGTGTTTACATTGCAGCAACACGCCATTTTCTGTTTAAACGAATTTCGAGACATATTTCGATAGATTTGTGATTAATGGCGAAACATCCAGACGAAATTGCATTTGCAATCTATTGTTTTAAATTAGAGTGACCTTATAATACCTTAGATGTTGAGTATATTAATAACTAGTTTTATATAAAAATAAGATTTCAAAATTTTAATACTTCTTGCAATTACATTGATAATTTTTTATTACAATAACACAATTAATAGATTAATAAAAAAAAGTGATTTTAATTTTGTTTAACATTTAAAATATTCTATAGTATTTTAAATATTCCAAACTGAATTTATATTATATTAATATTTTTTATTTTTTATTATAATTCTTTTATTACAGGACTTTAGTAAATTTTTTAAAAACATGTATTTTAAGTCAATTTTTTATTTAGTACTTCTAAAATATTTGTGTTTTTTTTTTTTTAAGTCGAACAAAAAAATCTTTAAATTCCAAAACAAGTAAAATAAAAAAAAAAAAAAAAATACTTTAATCTAAAAGTTTAAACTAACTAGTATAACTTTTAAAAATATGAAATGTTTGCTATTCAATAAACAATTCAATCAATTAAATTTTAACCACATTTATTTTACAAATATATTTATATTGATAACTTTTATTAATTTGAATCATATAACGATTTTAATTGAGGTATTAATTATTCAAATGAAATGAATGAATACTATTCACTAAAACATGGAATGCATACTATTCACTAAATAATTCAATCAATTATATTTTAATCACATTTATTTTACAAATTATTTTTATTGATAAATTTTATTGATTTAAAAAAAATTATATCACGATTTTGATTGAGGTGTTAATTATTCAAATGAAATGAACGAATACTATTCACTGAAACTATTCATGAATGAATACTATTCTCTGAAACTATTCATGAATGAATATAAATGAATTCTCTGAAACTATTCATGAATGAATATTATTCACTAAAATATAAAAAGTATTCTATTCACAAAACATGAAATGTATACTATTCACTAAAATATGAAATGCATACTATTCACTAAATAATTCAGTCATTTATATTTTAATCAGATTTATTTTACAGAATATTTTTGTTGATAACTTTTATTATTTTAAAAATCATTTAACGATTTTAATTTTGTATTAATTATTCAAATGAAATAAATGAATACTATTCACTAAAGCATGAAATGTATACTGTTCATTAAATAATTCAATCAATTATATTTTAATAAGATTTATTTTACAAAATATTTTTATAAATAACTTTTATTAATTAAAAAATTCATGTAACGATTTTATTTGAGGTGTTAATTATTCAAATGAAAAGAATGAGTACTATTCACTGAAACTATTCATGAATGAATACTATTCTCTGAAACTATTCATGAATGAATACTATTCATTAAAATATAAAAAGTATTCTATTCACAAAAACATGAAATGTGTATACCATTCACTAAAATATGAAATGTATACTATTCACTAAATAATTCAGTCATTCATATTTTAATCAGATTTATTTTACAGAATATTTTTATTGATAATTTTTATTATTTTAAAAAAATTATTTAACGATTTTAATTTTGTATTAATTATTCAAATGAAATAAATGAATACTATTCACTAAAGCATGAAATGTATACTGTTCATTAAATAATTCAATCAATTATATTTTAATAAGATTTATTTTACAAAATATTTTTATAAATAACTTTTATTAATTAAAAAAATTCATGTAACGATTTTATTTGAGGTGTTAATTATTCAAACGAAAAGAATGAGTACTATTCTCTGAAACTATTCATGAATGAATACTATTCTCTGAAACTATTCATGAATGAATATAATTCACTGAAACTATTCATGAATGAATACTATTCTCTGAAACTATTCATGAATGAATACTATTCATTAAAATATAAAATGTATTCTATTCACAAAAACATGAAATGTATACCATTCACTAAAATATGAAATGTATATTATTCACTAAATAATTCAGTCATTCATATTTTAATCAGATTTATTTTACAGAATATTTTTATTGATAATTTTTATTATTTTAAAAATCATTTAACGATTTTAATTTTGTATTCATTATTCAAATGAAATAAATGAATACTATTCACTAAAAAGCATGAAATGTATACTGTTCATTAAATAATTCAATCAATTATATTTTAATAAGATTTATTTTACAAAATATTTTATTGATAAATTTTATTAATTTAAAAATCATATATTGATATTAATTGAGATGTTAATTATTCAAATGAAATAAATGAATATTATTCACTAAAGCATGAAATGTATACTATTCACTAAATAATTTAGTAAATTATATTTTATCACATTTATTTAACATATTTTATTGAAAACTTTTATTACTTTTAAAAATCATACAGTGATTTTAATTAAGGTGCTAATTATCCAAATTACACGTAATCAAGATAGACAAAAAAATAATTCAAAAGTGCTAAACAATAGGAAAATATACACCAAACATGTTTGTTAGCTATTAATTATCCAATGTAAAATTTAATAAAATAATTTCTTTTTTCATTTTTAATTCTTGTATTAAATATTTTAAAAAAATCATTTAATTTAGATGATCAAAAAAAGTGTTTGTAATGATATTTTTATTTAGTCAATGCGGCAATTTTAGCAAGAGTTTGTTAAAATCTCATTAAGTGTAATAGTACTATGCGATTCTTTAAAGAAAAATAAAAAGAGTTTGTCCTCATAATACATTCAAGTTCAACCTGCCTGCAAAAGGGCATCAAAAGCCAAGTGTCAACAACACCGTCTGGGTTTCCATGACAACGGCGTCCACATACCGAGAGAATCACGGTTACGGTGAGAAATCGATACATTGATTTTGTCACTGAAATCGTTTGTGACAATCAGAAACTCAGGGAGAAGGTGCCCTGTCACCTACAGGTTCCCTTATTTACACTTGACTCCTTGAGGACAAATTAATTCAAATTTTATTTTTTTCCCTCGAAAGTGAATTGAGGACGCAGAAGAAACCTGACTTTCAATTTCCGGTTTGTTGAAAGCCGAGTTTTGTTTCCATTTCTGTAACGGGTGTTTGCAGTTAAAAGATGAAGGGTTCATGACCTTGACCTATGATGGCCTGCGTGATTTTAACATAACAATATGTAATTAAATTTAAAAATTTGCTTAATTTAAATAATTATATTCACTAAAGAATCTTAGAAATTTAAACTTATTCTTTTTTTTTAACATAATCAGGAACAAATTAACTATCAATTTCATGGAATGTGAAACTACGTTAATACTTAAAACATGCAATTTATTATAATTAGCTCCTTATGTAGTTTTTTTATACCATTAGCAACAATTAAAAATTTGTCAGTATATTTTCCCAACTAAATAATTAAAAAAATTTTTAATTAAATAAAAAATTAATAAAATATCTATTTTTTTAAATAAACAAATCTTAAATCCTGGTTTCAGATATGTTTCTTTGTATCTATAAAATTTCCATCAAAATATAATGTCTTAATATATTACTATAATATGTCTTAATATATTATGTCAAAAGATTATTTTTTTAACATGCAGCTTTATCATGCATTGTTTGTAAAATTTAAACAGATTACATATTAGAATAATAATGTATTATAATGTTTTTTTTTTTTTCAATTATTTAGCTTACATTTCATTATATATATATATATATATATATATATATAATGAAATGTAAGCTAAATAATTATATAAAATATATATATATATATAAAATAACTCGACTTTTGACACAAATTTAAAATTACTATTTAAAAATCGAAGATTTATTAAAGATTTAATAATTGGTTTGTTTATTTATGAATTTAACCAATATAAGGCTTACTTGTCTAATCCTTTTTTAATATTCGAATTATTTAAACATTGCACGAAAAAATATAGTACAGGTATGTAATTTTATACATATTAATTAATTTTATATATATGTATTGTAAAATTAACCAAACCAAATTTTATAATTACGCAGGAAATTCATGATCACACAGATATTACAAAAGCTTATTTTACACATTGCATATTATACAATTGCATATGGTTTATATTATAATAAATAAACTTAATTGTTTATTCGTTGGCGAAAAATCAGTACTATCTCATAGCCTTGGCCTCATACATGACCAGCGAAGTTAATTACTAGAGTTGCGATTCCACATGTTTGGGTTCTGCATTGAAAAACGAGGTTATTTGGCGACAGTGGAATAGTTTCAACGGTGTTTTCTAGGTTTTCTTCTATACGATTCGATGTTATTTTGTGAGCTATTAATTATAAAAGTTATTTTTTACAAATTAAAAAATGATGTTTACCATCTTAAAGTTAACAACAGAGGGTCGATTGACCTAAGTTAAGATCACAGATTAAAATATAAATTTTAAAAAACTTATATAAAATATTTAAATATAAAATACTTAATAAAATACTAATTAAATACTAATTAAAATATAAAAATACTTAAAAGTACTAAAGAAGAATGAAATGGAATTTTATAAGACGCCATTTTAAAGAAATATAGAATTTTTTAAAAATCTAGAATTTATTGAATTTAAAAAATTCATAGAAGGTTAATTTTTGAAACTTATGTAGTTTCATAAAAGATCCTATAACTATAAACAATGCATATTATATCACAAAATTCAAGTTTTTATATATTGTAAGATGTTTGCTCTTGCCAGCATAACTGTGTAGAGGTTTGATGGCCGAGTGACTAGCGCTCGGTGCCACAGTCTTCGGGTTCGAGTTTCCGTAGTGCCATGGATGTTTGTAATGATTAGGAATTCACTTTAAACTAAGTTATGGCTTAATAGGGCTGCTGTGAGTAAGGCTAACAACTATACCTCGCAAAAAGAAAACATCTCACGTTTCGAAATCTGCCAATAGGCAGACGGCCTTGCCCCACCACGGGGCTGTCGCGCCACCCATGATGATGATGATGATGATGATAATGATGAGAATAGCTGGGTGGCACATGATCTGAAACGTAAACAGAGTTACGGTGTCCGTTGTAATCACTACTATCAGAAACGAAGAGACCCGATGGCGATTGTGACAATGTGTGTGAAGCATCTTGAAGGCTGCAGTGTGGGAGTTGTCCGGGTTTTCTATTCGGGTAATTATCCATTCATGAGCAGCCATTGAACGATTCAGAGCATACATAAGTGGAACACAAGACCCACTAACGTCGTCAAGTTATAAAATTGTTATTAATTTACAAGTATTTGTTAATTGAACCTTTAATCAAACTGAAGAGGAAAAACGTCTTTCCAATGGAGTGTCCAAAATTATCGAATAAATATTATTATAATGTATTGATTATCAAGTGATTTCATTTTATTATTAATATGGTTATGAGTTTATCTAATTATTTAGTTTTAATGATAAAAATTAATTAAATGTTAAATCAATGACTTACAGGTTTAATGTTTAGTTGATGAACTACATATATATGGTGTGATTTAACATTAATTTGAATAAAAAAATATTTGAGGAAAACAGTTCATTTCTTTAGGTAATTTTTATTCACTATTTTTTGGGGATTTCAATATTTGAAATTCTTTCTGAAATTATAATGATTAAAGAACAGAATTAATATGAAATGGATGTATACTACGGATACAAAATTTTAAACATGAAATATTTATTAAATTTTAAAGACTAAACATTAGAAACCTCCTCCTATTACTTTTTGAGAATAAAAAAATGGGATAATGGTTGAATAAATTATTGTTTAATTCTTCAAGATAACATTGAACGATATTATATTAAAAAGATGTTTGATTTGCTTTTTCTTATAATTAAAAAATTCCAATAGAGTTAAATAAAAGTGTCAATAGCAGTTCTTAAGAATTTTCAACAAAAATATATGTATCATAACACTGTTATACTGTTATTATTATATTATATTTATATATTAATTAATTAACTCCCTGGCATTACAGTTCATATTGGACCATAGCCATCTGCGTACTGGCAGATTTCGAGACAGGTGATGTTTTCTTTTTACGGGGTAGGGTTGTCAGCCCTACGTCCAGCGCTCAACAGTCCTATTAGATCTTGACCTACTGTTTAAAGAGGATTCAGAACCACTACAAATATTCATGGCCCCGCCGGGACTCGAACCCGAAACCTGTGGTATCGAGCACCAGAACGCTAGTCACTCGGCCATCAGGTCCCATTTAATTAGATATATCGTATATATCGTTTGTTAGTTTTTTATTCAATTCCTTCTATTAGCTCACACTCTTTCTATATATATATCCTGTTCAAATTTTCAATCGTTCATAAAATAATTTTTATTCATCCACTCAAGTTCAAATACATTTTTTTTAACTTGTAGTGGATGACACTGGATGTTAATACAGTTTTTCAAAAATAATTCATTTAATAAATTTAATTAATTATTTTTTTTTATTTAAGTTGCATGTATCTACCAATAGATGGCGCCAGATAAACTTAAAAAATGAATGAAAATTATTATAAAGGATTTTCTGCAATATAGTGAAAAAAAAGGAGGAATTGACTAAATTTTTTTTTTTTTATTATTACTTGTTTGTACTGACATACTGGTCTTTATACTATATTAAATCTGTATCGTGTTTTTGTAATTAATGCATTTGTTTGTAATGTAATAACAAATAAAAGTGCCTTAAATTTTCTCTTTATATACATGCCAGATGGTCCTAGCAATAGAGAATATAGTTGAGCCAGTCTATTTTGGACCATTGCCGTCTGCCTCCTGGCAAATTCTGAAACAGGAGAAGTTTTTATTTTTTTTTTAAAGGTAGGGTTGTCAGACCTACTCCCAACAGTCTACAGTCATATTAGACCATAGGAGCCTGATGGCCGAATGGCTAACGCTCTGGCACTCGGCACCACAGGTTTAGGGTCCGAATCCCAACGGTGCAATGGATATTTATAGTGGTTCGGAATCCACTTTATGTCGTAGGTCTCGGTCTCATATGATCGTAAAGAGTCACAAACCCCAATCAGACTTCTCTCCCACATCAGTCCCAAACTGTAAAGTAGCAACTCAGCTCTAGGCACACACACACGTATATATGTATGTGACGATAAATATATGTCATGGGGACATGATATATATATATATATATATCATGGTGACTTGATATATATGTCATGTCACCATGACAGCCACATATTTCATGTGTGTATACACATATTTCATGTGTATACACACATGAAATATGTGGCAGTCATGGTGATGTTGAAATACAATAGATAACTGAACTAGATTTAACTAGAATTCTTCAGGATTTCAAAATCATTATTTAATTAATCCCATTTAAAAGCAAATATTCGATTAATTTGTTTAATTGACGATGTTAACTACTAAAATGAGTTGGAATTAGGTCTCTAAAATATCTGTAATCTATGCAATATCTGTATTTGTGCATTGCGTAATCTATTCTGATAAGTTCTGTGAATGATAATGCAAAATAGCAATATTATATAAAATTTGAATGAAGTTAATGATGCATTGATATAGATTTTAATTCTGCAATAGTATTAAATATTTATCATTTTTAAAAAGGAGGGATTATTTAGCTTGAGAAATGGCAGATGTTAGTTGTGGTAATTATCTGCCTGCGTTGGTTGCAGGGTACCGCAGGTTTCCGAATCCCGGCGGTGCAATGGATGTTTGTAGTTGTTCGGGATCCACTTTAAACTGTAGGTCCCGGTCTCATATCACCGTAGAGCGTCACGAAGCTCAGTCAGACTTCTCTAGGCCCACATCATTCCCAAACTGTATAAGGCAACTCAGCTCTAGGCACAGTGATTTGATGTGGTATGGTGTAGTAGTAATAGTCATGTTAGACACGGACCTACGGTTTAAAGTGAATTCCGAACCACTACAAACATCCATAGCACCACCGGAATTCGAACCCGAAATCTCTGGCTTCGAGCGTCATATATGTATATAAAAATAGTGCGTGTGTGTGTGTACACATTAAATATGTGTCAGCCATGTTAATGGTGAAATACAATAGTGCTAAAATCGAATATTTTATTAAAGAATTAACTAGAAATTTCAACTACTTCAAAAACTTTATTTAATCAATCGCATTTAAATGCAAATATGTGATTAATTTGTTTAATTAATGATGTTAACTACTAAAATGAGTTGGAAATCAGGTCTTTAAAATATCTGTAATCTGTGCAATATTTGTATTTATAAATTGTGTAATCTATACTGATAAGTTCATGGAATTTTCTATGAATGAAAATACTTTAATAAAATTGGAAAATAACGAATAATACATTGATATAGATTTTAATACTGCAATAGTAATAAATATTTACAATTTTTAAAAAGAGGGGTTGTTTAGCTTGAGAAATGGCAGATGTTAGTTGTGGTAATTATCTGCTTGAGGGTAAGAAATTGGAAAGAATGTTCTATTTGTGTAATCTTTCAGAGAGAGAGAGAGAGGACCTTGGAGAGGTCAAAAGAACCTTTGGCCTTGGAAGATTCTGGATCACGGAGGGAATGAACCACGGGATCTCGAGGCACGTGATGAGTTCAACAACTTTTTGTGTTGGAAAGTGAAGGATGTATCTCAAACTGTTTTCATGCCAGGGAAAAGTTACGTCATTGTAGGTTTATGGCTGCGAAAATGGGTTGTTTAGGTAAATAAATATCTAAAATCAATGAAAAAGAAATATTTTATGAAAAATTTGTTTACATAAATTTTGTTTTACATATGATACTTTAGTAATCTAACTAGTTGTTGTCTTGTAAAACATATTTCATTAATATATATCGATTTTAATTATATTCTAACCCAGTGATTCACTAACCTTTCGAAATCGGAAAAATCGGTGCTCATTTAAATTTTGAAATAAGTGCATTTAAATCGCATTAATTTTTGAGTGCATTTAAATTCTACAAATAATTGTAGACGCACTGCATATAAATTTCTGAGAAATAAATTAAGTCGAATTCTATAGAAAAAATAATGTGATAAAAAAAATAAAATAAAACATACCTTATGTTTTATTTATACTTGTGTTTATGAGAATCATGAGCTTGGAGTGACTTAGAGATTTCTTCAATGTTTGGCCGTATATAAAGACAAACTCCAATTTTCTTGTCATTACATTCGATATTTCCTCTCTTTTCACACTTAATTCTGAGTGTAGAAAATCCAATAAAATTCTTATAAACATGACATTGAAAACTGTAATAAAGTTTTGAATAAATATTTAAACACATTTTTCTTTTAAAGAAGGTCACAATGATGATGAGGTGACCTTATGTTTAATTCTGGACACGCGATCAGTGGATATAACTACTAGTTCTTCTTCAGTTATTGTTAAATGATCAACTCCCCAATTTATAGACGGCGGAGTCTCATAGGCTGCAATGAAAAATTTTTAACAATGCAAATCGCATCGTTGACGCTCTAGCAGCCAGCCATTGAAATTGACACCCAATGGCTGGCTGCATTGAAGTGACTCTCCAATGGCTGGCTGCGTCGAAGTTGACTCTCCAATGGCTAGAGCGTCAACGATGCGATTTGCATTGTTAAAGTTGCCAATCCACTTTCTCGAAACAATTTTTTGGCGCATAATTGCTGTTTGAAGCTTTTTGTGAACGTTCAATATATTCTCAATATATTCAATATATTCTCTATCTTGTTTATAATGAAAGTTGTCATTGAATGGGAAAACTGACAAGTACAAAAAAGACAACTGACAAGTACAAAACTGACAAGAAGAAGTGTAACTACATTTGTTATTTCTGGACAGGTGTTTTTTGTAATACCACAGGGCGCATCCTTTGAGAACAAATGCTCAAATCAAAAGATCTCTAAACGTGTAATGAATTCAACAACTGATTTTCTATTCAACAGTAATATATCTGTCTTATCTTAACAGATCTAATCTTAATAGATCTAAATAGATCGTCTTATCTTAATAGATCTAAATTTATCTTAGAAGATCTCCATGAGACCAATTCTTATTCCCCACTCTCATCTTTGTCTCTTTTCAGCATAATAGACACGTAGTGATACAAAATAATGGCATAAAATAAAGAAGCGGTTAATATAAGTTTTCTTTGGTTGTACATAAACGACCTCTATCTACATAGACCGTGAACGACTCACCGACGGCGGACGTTGCCTTACTAGAGTATTCTACCCTACGTTTACGTGTCATATGGGAAAAATCTGAAAAACTCCCATCAGGCAGCCTGATTATCCATGCAAGACACTTTACATACATTGTCGCAATTGTCATCGAGTTTCCTCCCGTCTGATAGCTGTAACTGGAAGGATATTAGAGTTTTTTGCATACCGTATTTCGGACGTCCGTTAGCTTTTTCTCCTAGCGCGCATGCTCATAGGAAAAATTATTACAATACGCATGCGCAATTTCCTATGAGGAGAAAAAGCTAACGGACGTCCAAAATACGGTATGCAAAAACTCTCTACTATCTTCCTTCGCACTAGATGCGCACGTTATCAATATGCCACGAGTTGGGCTAACATGAAGTTGATAGTTTAAATTTAAGAAAAAAGTAACACAGCCAAAAACTGACAATAGGCCGAGCGGTAATTCTCTCCTTACGAATGTCAATAAACGGAATCAGTTTTTATCTCCAAATTGCTTCATGTGTGACACTCAAAATTTTCACTTGTTTGTTTTTACATTACTTATTCTTTGAAGTGACAAATGCCCTTATTAAAATACCCAACGTATCTAAATACAAATATTCCATATATATTACATTCAGAATATCTTTGGCTGTCATATACTTAGCTTATTAATGCATACAAGGCTGTTTTTTCATTGTAAGGTTATTGGCTATTATCTTCGAATTGTTTTTACCACCAATGAAAAAAATTGACTATTACTGAACAACAGTTATAAATTTTAAATCTGAGGAAATATATCTATAAATGCAAAATATAATAATATATATAGACAAAAAACAAAACTGTTTCAAGAAAAAGAAAATATTATTATTTCAAAAATAGAAAATTAAAATAACCATTGAATAGTCAAATATTTTAATACTTAAAAAAAATCCTACATCTTGTTGGTTATACTACATAATCAATAGTTTACCTTAAAAATCATTCCCTTCGTAATTAATTTCTGCTTTTAATGAAAGTTAATGATTAACTTCTAAATTTATATCCACTTAAAAGAGTACATTTGGTTTTAATTTCTCTTTTCAGTTCATTAATTTTAGACTTAATTTAATTAAGCAAGGAAAATTAGTTTTTATGCATCTTAATTAAAAATTTGTAATATTTTTTGATCCTTTAAAACAGATAAATTCACTTAAAAGTCATTAAGCGAATGAATAATAACTTGTTTACTGAATATGAATAAAAACAATTTTTTATAATTATTTAAATTAACGAATTAATGCTCTAAAGATGCGCAATATCGACTTAAAGGGTTTATCATGATTATTACGCTTACCTTGATTACTTATGAACCCTTAAACAAATAATTAAGTAAAAAACTTTTATTGTAATTATGTAAATTACAAAAATATTATCAGATGTTGTTTGACAAAAGGCTGATAAAAATTAATGATTTTCATATTCAATAAACAGCATTTTCATTTCATTATCATTTATATAAATTAAATTAATATATTACATTTATGTAAAGTAACTAAACAAAAATAAAAAAAAAGGTTTTATTTAAGTAATATTTTCTTCTGTTGCACTTATGCATCTAAGTATGTCTCAAATAGCTCAACGACAAGTGATTAGTCTCAAATAGCCCGACGACAAGTGATTAGATAAGGATATATATATATGTGTGTGTGTGTGTGTGTGAAATCTTCTTCTTCAATGGCGCAACAGCCTCATTGTGGGCCAAGGCCGTCAGTCTACTGGCAAATTTTGAAGCATGAGATGTTTTCTATTTACGGGGTAGAGATGTTTGCTCTTCGTTCAACAGTCATATTAGAGCGAGACCTGCGTATTAAAGTGGATTCAGAACTACTACAAACATTCAAACCATCCAAACGTACTATATATAGAGAGCGGCTAGCGTCATAGGTTTCATAATGTAAAAAAAAAAAAGTAAAATGGTTACCAATAACAAATTTGGACTAACAAAATGCATGCCCGTTTTCAATCAAATTCCTCCTGGAAGTCCATCCCGCTGGACATCCCAGTATACAGCGTGAAATTTGCTCAGAACCTGGAATTTACATTGTGCTGTGCCAGACCAAACACTGTTTCCTCCACATCCAGATACCGTACAGTATGTTCACTACTCAAGACGAGTCTTTAGGAAGAATTGCTGTTAGTGCATGCAATTAAAGACTGAGTCTGCACTGGGTCCGCGACTGGGAGTACGATTTATCAGATACTGTTGCATGTGTGTTGCTTACCCGTTGTAATAGGCTGCCCTGTAAGACAGTTGCATATTAGCTAGTTGCCATCCTATATTACTTCTGCATCAAAGTATAAAATGAAAATATTCTGTGAAAATCCTCAGAACTAACGCAATAGAACAAGGACTTCTACAACGTCTGGCAAATATTTCCGACCTAGCATTATTATTTGATTTCCTATCTTCTAGGTCTACATTACCCCTCTTAGAAGTTGTGTATATCAATTATTTTTTTCAGCAAGAAGTTGTGTATATAAATTATTTTTTTTTTCAGCAACTTTAAACTGTACTTAGTATTATAAAATAAATAAAGAATCTCACCTGAGAACAAACATTATCTGCCAGCTATTTTCCATTTAACGATTTTGAAGTATGATTTAAAAAATTCGATCTGTTTGCAAATAAACGTGGATCCAAAGATGCTTACATTTTAATGCATCATCGAACAACAACAACCATCAGGTTTTTTTCCGCAGTTTTAAAATGAAATGCGTTTTGGCAATCGCTTAAAATACGGAATGAACTCTTGAAATAAAACATTTGACAAAGGTTGGTTAATATTTTGATAACAAACAAAATTGAGTCACTCGTGTTTGGGTGAAAAGAAATGAAAAATAGAGACATCTATGTTAGTGCGTTATTTGAAATTTCTTGTATCCTAGCATTAAATAGCATTTATTTTATAAAACAATGAATAGATATTTTCTTTAGATTTAGATTATTTTTCTTTAGATTTTTATTATTTTTCTTTAGATTTTTTTATTTTTCTTTAGATTTTTATTAGACAAAGATCATATTATTTCTTCAATTTTTCATCAAAATATGGGAGACTTTCAAACAAATTGCCTATTATATGTCTTTTTACAGAAAGTTGACAGAAGATTGACAAGAAAGGCATCGGTTTTGCCTTTTCTTGTCAATCTTCTTGTCAAAAATTTCTAGATTTAAAATTACTCTATGCAGTTATCATTCAAGCAAAAAGTCAAAACCTGGGAGACTTTCAACCAAATTACCTATTACATGTCTTTTTTAAGTAATATTTACAAGAAAAGATATATGCAAGAAAAGCATCGGCTTGTGGCTCCTGCCCTAATGCTGAACTAGAAAAGAAGTTGTGCATCCAATTGAAATACCTCACAATTTCTAGATTTAAAATTACTCTATGCAGTTATCATTCAAGCAAAAAGTCGAAACCTGGGAGACTTTCAGACAAATTACCTATTACATGTCTTTTTTAAGTAATATTTACAAGAAAAGATATATGCAAGAAAAGTATCGGCTTGTGGCTCCTGCCCTAATGCTGAACTAGAAAATAAGTTGTGCATCCAATTGAAATACCTCTTAATTTCTAGATTTAAAATTACTCTATGCAGTTATCATTCAAGCAAAAAGTCAAAACCTGGGAGACTTTCAACCAAATTACCTATTACATGTCTTTTTAAGTAATATTTACAAGAAAAGATATATGCAAGAAAAGCATCGGCTTGTGGCTCCTGCCCTAATGCTGAACTAGAAAAGAAGTTGTGCATCCAATTGAAATACCTCACAATTTCTAGATTTAAAATTACTCTATGCAGTTATCATTCAAGCAAAAAGTCAAAACCTGGGAGACTTTCAACCAAATTACCTATTACATGTCTTTTTTAAGTAATATTTACAAGAAAAGATATATGCAAGAAAAGCATCGGCTTGTGGCTCCTGCCCTAATGCTGAACTAGAAAAGAAGTTGTGCATCCAATTGAAATACCTCACAATTTCTAGATTTAAAATTCCTCTATGCAGTTATCATTCAAGCAAAAAATCGAAACCTGGGAGACTTTCAAACAAATTACCTATTAAATGTCTTTTTTAAGTAATATTTACAAGAAAAGATATATGCAAGAAAAGCAACGGCTTGTGGCTCCTGCCCTAATGCTGAACTAGAAAAGAAGTTGTGCATCAATTGAAATACCTCACAATTTCTAGATTTAAAATTACTCTATGCAGTTATCATTCAAGCAAAAAGTCAAAACCTGGGAGACTTTCAACCAAATTACCTATTACATGTCTTTTTTAAGTAATATTTACAAGAAAAGATATATGCAAGAAAAGTATCGGCTTGTGGCTCCTGCCCTAATGCTGAACTAGAAAAGAAGTTGTGCATCAATTGAAATACCTCACAATTTCTAGATTTAAAATTCCTCTATGCAGTTATCATTCAAGCAAAAGTCAAAACCTGGGAGACTTTCAACCAAATTACCTCATGTCTTTTTAAGTAATATCTACAAAAAAGTATATGCAAAAAAGTATCCTTGTGGCTCCTGCCCTAATGCTGAACTAGAAAAGAAGTTGTGCATCAATTGAAATACCTCACAATTTCTAGATTAAAATGTCTTTTTTCAAGCAAAAAGTCAAAACCTGGAAGACTTTCAACCAAATTACCTATTACATGTCTTTTTTAAGTAATATCTATATATGCAAGAAAAGCATCGGCTTGTGGCTCCTGCCCTAATGCTGAACTAGAAAAGAAGTTGTGCATCCAATTGAAATACCTCACAATTTCTAGATTTAAAATTCCTCTATGCAGTTATCATTCAAGCAAAAAGTCAAAACCTGGGAGACTTTCAACCAAATTACCTATTAAATGTCTTTTTAATAATATTTACAAGAAAAGATATATGCAAGAAAAGCAACGGCTTGTGGCTCCTGCCCTAATGCTGAACTAGAAAAGAAGTTGTGCATCAATTGAAATACCTCACAATTTCTAGATTTAAAATTACTCTATGCAGTTATCATTCAAGCAAAAAGTCAAAACCTGGGAGACTTTCAACCAAATTACCTATTACATGTCTTTTTTAAGTAATATTTACAAGAAAAGATATATGCAAGAAAAGTATCGGCTTGTGGCTCCTGCCCTAATGCTGAACTAGAAAAGAAGTTGTGCATCCAATTGAAATACCTCACAATTTCTAGATTTAAAATTCCTCTATGCAGTTATCATTCAAGCAAAAAGTCAAAACCTGGGAGACTTTCAACCAAATTAATTATTATACGCTTTTTTAAAGTGAAATTGATCTAGCGGACAAAAAGAGGCTGACATAAGAGCTAAGTTAGGTTTAGTTTCGTTTGTCGCTCTACGGTCATTTTGTGCTCACTTTAGCCTAATTAGACCGGGACCTATAGTTTAACATGGATTCCGAACCACTACAAACATCTATGCAAACCGCCAATATTCGAACCTGGAGCCTGTGGTACAAAAAAGGCTAGGGTCGCTAGCCTATTGGCCATCAAGTCGCGAGCTAAGTTTAAAAATGAATTGTGCTTTCAATAGAAACACTATTCTAGATTTAAAATTACTCTATGCCTTTACCATTCAAGCAAAAAGTCAAAATAAGGGCATTTGATATTAAATGATAAATCATAAAGAATTATGGGGTAGAAAATGTTCTCAAATAAACAAAATCGTCGTAGTAGCAACATACTATAAATCAGCATTCTAGTCGTATGCACTTCAATAACTTCACTGGCGAGATTTCTCGAGGCTACACAAATGGAAAATATAAACAACAATTTGTTAAAAAAAAAAATGTAATAACTTGAATACTGCGTAAATTGTTTATATGCTTTTTATGATGTATATGTAACGCTTGACAGTGTTTATGTGAACAAATAATTCATGTAGTATCCAGGAGCATTATCGTAGTATCTGGCCCTCGCAATTCCTGTTTAGAATTCAAGCAGCGATCGAAAGTTGGTTGACAGTAGTATTCAGTATTCATTCCACGTATGTCAACGCGGAGAAATTGTGCACTTTTAAAAACAAACAATTCATTCTAGTGGTTTCTTTTTCTGCAAAGTAAAAATGTCGTCACAAAAATTATTGAATTCTTTATACTATTTTTAATTTGTCTTACCTGACATTTTTAATTTATTTACTTTTTTTTGTTATATCTCTATTTTTAGATAAATCATTCACTGAACTTCTTGATAAGTGATAGGTATAATTTAATTTCTTGAACGTTGGCAACTTTCCAAAATTAGAAACATGTATTCTTATGTTTTAATTTAAAGGGATACACAGACCATAGCCTTATCGTATGTTCATTTATTTTTAAAATATTATTTCTAGATTTCACAAAGAATTCAGCTTTAGTTATTAAAAAAGAAAACAAATATTAGAAACATATTATATTCAATTTTTTCTGTTTTATTGTACATTATAAAATTAGATGCTTTTTTTCTTTAAAGTGCTAATTTGCATTCATCTATATAATGTTTTTTTTTTTTTTTCTTCATAGGCACAACAGTCCCATGGTGGGTCAAGGCTGTTTGCCTACTGGCAGATTTAGAGAGTAGGAAGTGTTTTCTCTTTTACAGGGTAGGATTATCAGCCCAACGCTCAACAGTCCTATTATACTGGGACCTACGGTTTAAAGTGGATTCCGATATCCGAGGCACCGCCAGACTCGACCTCGAAATCTGGGGTACCGAGTGCCAGAGCGCTAGTCCACATACCGATTACTCTCTCTGAATTAAGTCACCTACAGGACAACAGACATATTGAAGATTCAATGTTGCACATGTGTGCTTGTTATGTTTACACAATGCAGCTTCACACTGTATTCCTGCAATGTGTAAGCATAGTAGGCATACGAGGTATAACACTGACACACATTAATACGCTCGCAATGCTACACAATAATGCGCTTGTATATTACCACGATTTCGTATGAACACAAAATTGAGATTTTTCTGACAGGAGATCTTTTTAGCCTACAGATTTATCATGTTCATTAGGACGTAGCATGGTTATCAGTCCTACGCCCAACGCTCTATAGTCGTATTAGGACCGGGATCTACGGTTTAAAGTGGATTCCAAACCACTACAAACATCCATGGTACCACCGGGACTCGAACCCGAAACCTGTGGCACCAAGAGCCAGTTACTCGGCTGTCAGCCTCATATTGATTTTTTAACTCTACATTATTTACGAAGTAAACCCCGTTCTATTTTAAAATTGCTCTCACCAAAGTATATGTGATTACTGTTTAGTGATACATTAAAATGGTGAAGCTTATTTGGATCAACACATTTACTTTTTGCTGATCATTGTTGGACTTTTTGTTTCACTTCTACTACCAACAGCCTACTGACATTCAATCAATCCAAGACATTAGGCCTAAGAAGGATTTTAAGCTGTAACACTCCTGAATTTGACTATCGTTGAAGGAAATCCGGAAAACTATCCTGACTATCCATATGAGAAGGTTTACATATGTTTTTAAAAATTGCACTCGAGTCCCTTCGTTCGTCGACTGCAAAACGGACACCACCTGCTGATTCGAATTTGAGTCCTTCTGCAAATTATTACTTGACCGCGAGTAGGAAATTAACACATATTTGATAATAAGCAAATATGTGTTAATATTTGTAAATTTATTATTTATATACATATATATATTATAAATATGTATGTTAGAATAAATAAAAACCTTTTAGTAAGCATTTATGCCCTTGGTTATTGTAAAATTTTCAAATTTAACAATGTAAAATAATTAATATTAATAAAATCAATGTTAATAAAAATGATGATACGTAAAATAACAAAGGGTTTTTATATGATATTTAAAGAATTATTTTTATGGTCCATTATATAAATTACTGTAATAAACTTTATATAAATTAACACTTTCCTGGAAGTTTACTTAAGGAAAATTGACCTACATTTGTGATACCCGAGGGACAAAAGTCAGGAAATATTTAATACAGCAGGACAGTAATAAAAACTCACATATCCAAAACATTTTAAATGTAACTAGTCAAATAAAAATTATATTTACAACTTCCTCTTTCAAAGTAATCACCACATAATCACCACAATTGTTCATTTTATCATGCTAAATAAATTTCTTTATTTAAAAATAAATGTAAATAGTTTCATAATGCTTCACTTTAAAATTCAAATCAACTGTAAAAATCGCTAGTTTAGTTATTATTTTTGTTAAGTGGTTTTTAAAGTTATTTTTGCTTATACTTTATAAGTAGTTTTCCTTTGGGAAAATCGTTAACGAATTCATAAATTTTATACACACCATAAAAATAATTCTATCGTTACTGTACCCGAAATTTGAAGAATTTATAGTATAAATATGATGAGAATGGGGCCTGAATGGCCGAGTGACTAGTGCTCTGGGTCGCGGTATCACAGGTTCCGGGTTAGAGTCCCGGTGGTGCCATGGATCTTTGTAGTGGTTCAGAATCCACTTTAAGCCATAGGTCCCTATCTAATAGAATCGTAGAGAAGGTAGTATTACTCCGCTTCCGTAGCTTACCTTCAAGCTACACGAATCTCTTGTGTAGTGCTAAGTGAGTAACGTTGGTGCAGCGCATGCCTTAAGGCATCAAAGATAATTGTCAAAGTATTCGCCAACTGCATTAGAACCAAAGATAGTAGGATGAAACTTGAACTTCCTAAACATTATAAGAACTTCTATCTCCTTTTCGGCAATTGCATATCAATAAAACCGCCTGAAGGAAAATTCAATCCATAAAAGAATTAAAAACATTGTATTATACACAACATTGTAATATGGTACACATTTTTGTAATAAACATAACATATTAATATGTGACACAAAATCAATCTTCAGGTCATGTATAATAGATTTTATCTTAAAACAATATAGCTCGACTGGTGGCCCAATATTAACATGCAGAGTCAGCATGCACACAGTCTCAAGTTCGGATTCGCTGGTTGTGATCATTGCAGTCACTAATTTCAGAAACAATGAGACTAAAAGACGTTTCTGACAAGGGATATAAAGTGTCTCGTATTGGAAGTCAAGTTGTCTGTTGGGGGTAGTCCGGGTTTTCTCCCATACGACTTTCAAATATGGGGCAGTTATCTTAAACTCCTCACGGAAGACAATGCTCTTTTCTCATTGCAAACCGACAGGGGCTGTTAGAGATCATAAACAAGAGGTTCATCGAATCGATTTTGCTATATATATATATATATATATACAGACTACATTGAAATATAGACCTTCAACGCCATAGATATCATGGAAACTTAGTACGAAGTTCCAGAAATAAATTGAACCAAACATAAAGTTCCCATGTGTACACCAGGTATCGGCATGTTAATTTGTTGACAGGAAAGTGCATGGTTGTGTTTCTAAAAAAGTAAAAGAGGATACAGAATTCTTAGATGCTGCCTTGGATGTCTTCATTTTATACTGTGATTTCCAAAGTAACGATGTTGATTAATGGAACTAGTGGAATCTGTGATACTATCAATAGGTTAGTAAAACAAAGGCACAGAAACTTAAATGTCTTCGAAAACAGAAAGTTCCCATGCGTAGACCAGATATGGGCACGTTAAATTTGTAGGGAAAGAGTACTTCAGTTGGGTTCTGAAAGGGCACAGATGTTTAAAATCCCAGATGCTGTCTATGAATGCCTTCATTTTATATTGTGGTGTCCCCAAATAACGATGATAAATCAACGAAGTTGTGGAATCTGTAAAATTATTAATAGGTTAGTGAAATAAAAGCACAGAAACGTAAATGTCTTCTATCAGAAAGTTCCCATGTATATGGACAAGGTTAAATTTGTAGGCAGGAGAGGGCTTCGGTTGGATTCTAAAAGAACAAAGGAGGATATGAATCACTATATGTTGTCTGATTTTTCATTTTATACTATGATATACCTGAAGTCATCATCGTTTCCCAAGTAACGGTGATGACGGTAAGTAGTGGAGTCTGTGAAATTACCAATAAGTTACTGGAATAAACGCGCAGAAACGTAAATGTCTTCGATTAAACAAAATATATTTTAGATATTTTAGACTACCTACGTACGTCACGAACAACACAGCGGCAGGCAAATAACACCACCTTACGAAAGGACTTTTAGGGATACGAGTGAACTTCTCTCTCGTATGATACTACTACTATTACACTACATCACACCAAATCACTGTGCCTAGAACTAAGTTGCCCCTATACAGTTTGGGAATGATGTAGGTGAGTGACTGGGCTCTGTGACGCTCTACAGTCATATGAGACTGGGACCTACGGCTTAAAGTGGATTCCGAACATACAAACATCCATGGTGCCACCGGGACTTGAACCCGAAACCTGTATTATCTCGTATCTGCGTTTCATATGAGAGAAAAACCCAAAGTATCCCACTAAGCAGCTTGATTGTAGATACGAGATGCTACATTACGAGATGCTATAATATTGTAACAGTAACCATAGAGTCTCCTCGTTTCCAAATACAGAGACTGCAACGGACGGCTGCAGAGAATTTAAATCTGAGCCCTCTTGCTCGCTATCTGCTTACATTACTTTTGGGCTTTGAATCGATTCTTTTTCTCAAATTTTGTCTTGATTTTTTTTGTTATATCATTTTTTCCAATTATGCGATATCTTTTTAAAACTTATTACGCAAACCATTTTAAACATTATCTTTCATGCTATTATGGAGCACACACGTCACTTAAATCAAGTCCCTATAAATAAATTGGAGAAAAACCTGAAATCACAAAGGTAATAAATTAAAGCAGGCATCGAACATTTTTACAACTGTAACCGGTCAGAGAATGAAAAGCGTCTCATATGTTTTCTAGGTTGTGTGTACTCAGCAATCTCTTTTCTTTCTATGTTGAAACGTATTTGTTCAGCTGAAAATAGGGCGACCTTCTGAAAAACGCAAGTGTTTTCGCACGACCTTGAAAAGGCAGGAAGACACACGGAATGTCCTTGGTGAAGCACTCAGGAAAGATATCGGAGATCCGATTAGTCCAAGTCAGGAGAAGTATATACACTTAATAAGGAACGCTATTAAAAAAATAACACGACATTTTCAAGGTCAGTTAGAGACTGATAACCCGGTATCACTTTAAACATGAATCGCGAGATATTCGGAATTCCTGAATATATTGTAGGTAGTGTGTAGAATTTATTTATATTTAAGAATTGCATTTTTATCACCTAAGTTTCTATATTAATATATGTGTTACAGTTTGCAAATTTAATTCTTTTTAATTGTGGAAAGGATTATAACTGTAAATATTATTTTATATGACAATTTAAAGTTTAATATTTTGTATAATTTATTTATCAAAAATTGTGTGACGAATCCTCAGTGTCCGGCATCTCAGTACGGATACCCCCTGAGTAGTGTACTCAAGGGTGGAAGTTATCAGCCCTACGCCCAACGGTCTACAGTCGTATTATACCAGAACCTACGGTTTAAATTGGATTTTGAACCACTACAAACATTCATGGCCCTGCCGAGACTCGAGCACGAAACCTGTGTTGCCGAATGGTAGTCAATTGGTAGACATTAACACCTAGAAAAGTACAAGAACCAATGTGGCATCATAGATGGAGAGAAATGGGTTGGAAACATCTGTTGTGAAGGAGCATTCGTAGATAGAAGTCTGACCTCCGAGTCGCTGAAGGAGGGCAGTGCCTTCCGGGGCGACGTTTTGGAGGAACTACCCCACATTTGCGTTTCGTATGGAAAAACCGAAAACTCCCACCTTCTTGACTACTGAGCGCTTGACTAACGAGGCAAGTTGCTGAACATCACAAACGCCATCGAGTCACCTCGTTTCTGAAACAGTGTGTACAACAAAGTCGCCAGCGGGTTGAATCTCAGACCTAATGCTCACCAACGGCGTACGTTGCCACTGAGCCACGAGTCAGGCATCAAAAATTATTGTAACGATAATACGAAATATAAATAAATGGTGACTGTTGAATTAAAAATAACTTAATTTTGAGATAATTTTTTTTCAATACGAGAATACTAAGCTGTACTTATTTTATCACATTTGACACATAAACATTGTTATAAAATAAAAACATCACATCTCTATTACCTGACGTCAGCGCAATTTCTTACTCACTTCCATAAATCTATCTGCAGACTATCCACTGACTTTTCAATCTACTTAATTATAGCGGTTTAAAATGAACATCCTCAGAGTCATTGTTTCTCTTCATTTTGATGTCCTTTAAATTTTTTCATCTTAAATCAAATGTGAATTATAGAACTAAAAAAAAAAAAAAAATGAAGATTAATTTTATGTAGCAATTATATGATTAAAATTTTAATTCCTACAGTGTAGTAAAAAGTAACATTAACAACCCGAGTAAAAAAAAGAAATTATTGCAAATCAATAAGAAAAAAAAATTACTCAGCGCCACCTTGGAAATCTACCTTCTTTAAATGAACAAACAGGTATAATAAAATATTTAAATTATAGGCCTTAAATTAATAAAGCACTTTACTTATAATCTGTAAGTAAAAGTAGTTTGTGTTATTATATACTGGATCAGGAAGCGGATGTAAATGAATTTTATTAGTTCACTTTTTTGAGTTTTTCCAGCAAGCAATAGGTAAAAAACAAAAAACAAAAAATCATCATCAAATTGTTAGTTCACTTTCTTAATTAATGTATTGTTTCATTATCAATAAATCTATTCGTACTTATCTGTTTATAATAATCCCACGATTTCACAATTATTTCCCTGTGAGGAAAAAGAGAATCTTACACAGCCTTCCCCTTTTGAAGCCTTCTTTGCCTTCCTTTTGAATACTGAAAACGTCTCAATCAGGAAAAATTGGGCTCTCAAATCTAGACTGATCACTGGCAAAGCCATTATCGTCCAAGCAGGCATAATCCGTGTGTTCCGATTACAGCCTTTTTTAATTAACGGATTCCTGGCATGTTACCGTGATTTCTAAACAGGCTCTGGTAGTTTTTTTTTTTTTTTTACCTCTTTCTCATAAACACCCTTGGCATCATTCATCACCAGGC
Source organism: Caerostris extrusa (assembly GCA_021605095.1). Taxonomy (NCBI): domain Eukaryota; kingdom Metazoa; phylum Arthropoda; class Arachnida; order Araneae; family Araneidae; genus Caerostris; species Caerostris extrusa. The sequence continues at coordinate 208,933 of BPLR01017308.1, read as the reverse complement.
AGCCATTTTGAAATTTGGTCTAAATCCATGAATTCTTGAACAAATAATTTTTGTTTCTGTTTTTCCATTTGTGTTCTTGCAACAGCACACTTAATAAGACATCTCCTTAGTCAATTCAGTAGTTCAGCCATTCATCATTCTATTTAAACTGTACCTTCTTTAATTCTTTAATATAATGCCGATTTAGGAACACCATAAACTTCTTCACCTTCTCTGAATGATTTATTCCTATTTACTACATCCACGACAGCGGGTTCCAAATCATCTACATTGTAGAAATGAATAGATTTCTTTTTCACGTACATACGTGGCATTCTGCAACCGTGCCCAAACTAGAACAGAATAACACCGGAAGGTAAATTATATTTACAATTACCCCACTGTCACGGGTAATAGTACGTACGCATCACGCTAAAAATAAGCATAAACTGATATATAAACATAATTCAATAATATTTTGATGAAGAAATCACTTTTAATAACAATAAAGAATAATAACAACAACATATCTTTGACTTATTTTCAGAAATTATGGAGATAAATAAGCAACAAAACTTTAAAACAAAAATTCTAAATACACTTCTGATGAGATCATTATCAAAAGTTATATTAAAAAATGTGTGACTACCAGCAGTGTATTCCCGGTATTACCAAACTTTAGTTCTTACAAAGTTTAAATTCATCTAAATTCCACATGGTACAGCTGGTTCTTGTTTAAAATTGCCCCTCCTTTTCAACTATCCGGACTAATACCATCATCATTTGGGCATTACAACTATGCATTTATAGTGTCATATTCTCAACAAGGCATTACACGCACATATCATACTAATGCAAACTGAACTCATCAACAATGAACTACACATTGGCATGCCAGTACTGCTAGTTGCTTGCTATCTGCCATTTTGTATATCTACGAAGAAAATATTGTTACATTATGTCACACTACAGATAAAACATGTATGCATGATTTTTCTAAATGTTCTTCTGTCCTCTTTCTTCTTTAGTGTCCTAATTTTCTTGGAGAGCCCCCACCCCAAATGTACCCCATTGCTCCTAGGGGTTGGTACCACTTTGGAAATTAGTGCCTTAGGATATCACGAAGGGGGAGGGGGTTGAAGTTAGTTGAAATTGTTGAATTGTCCAATTTCTTTTCTGAATTCTTCTATATTTTTCTTTTTTGAATATCGCTACTTATACTTTTGAGGTTCTATAATCTTAACTAATAGGCGTATTTAATCTAGTTTTTAATTAATTAATTATTGTTATTGCTGTGTAGTTTGAATTTAACAACTAAATTAATGTTATGATTGTAATTTGCTACTTTAAATAAAATGTTTTTTTCATTGTTTAATGTTGAATTTTATTTATAATTATTATACAGGAAATCAATCAATTTGTATTTGTCAAAAAATGCTATATTTACAATTTTTAAATTTAAATGAACTACAATTAACATATATAGCCTATATGTTAATTGTAGTTCATTTAAATTTAAAAAGGTTCATGTAATTTTTTTTAAGTAACAAGCCAAGCAAAAAATCCTCAAAAGTATGTAAAAGACTGTTATATCTAAACAATACAACTTCTTCGATCAGGAATTGAAGCAATGTATTAAGTCAACAACAAAGCGAAAGCAGACCAAACCTGACCTTGACACGAGGACCTTGAAAATGTTGATTAACCTATCAGAATAACTAATGCCAGGCGCGTCTTCCTGTCTCTTTAACTATGACTTTAACGGGAAATAAATACGCTATTGACGTCTCACTGATCTAAATTTCTGCGAATTAAGTAGTTGAAAGCAGCTTTTCACAGAATTAATGCATTTTCATGTCTGCTACGTTGTTGTTCTGTATCCAATTTTAGTCAGTGCCAAACTAAGTGCTCAATAGTAATAGTTAAGAAAAGAAAGGGTAAATCTTGATAGTCACGAGATTCTGGGATATTGACAAGTAAATAATCATATGAAGTTAATAACCTGTCTTGTCTATATTTTCACCAAATGCATAATTAGTATGTAGAGACAAAAGTCACAGTTTTTAGGATTTTATAATGACATTCATGTTAATAATGGTTTACTGTGTCCAAAAAGTAAGAACAATTTTCAATTTAAAATTCCCGGAGCTTTTGGAATTTCAATTTTTTTTTTCCGTTTTTAGTTTTCTGGTATTGTCCTTGACATCTGTGTGAAATTTGACGTCAAAATATTCATTAGTGTTTGAGTTACACTTGGCTTTGGGAGACGCAAAAACTGATACCGGTGATTTTTGAAATGTCTGAATTAATTGAGCAAAGAACTTATATGTTTGCTGAAACGTATAGAATGTTACAGAAGGCATTCGGTGAGCATTCCTATATCGGAAAGAAACGTTTAAAAGTGGTATAAACAGTTCAAAGAAGGCAGAGAACGCGTTGAAGACGAAGAGCCCTCTGGTCTACCATCAACCTCAACCGACGAAGCTCACGTCCAAAAAATTTAAGATGTGGTGCTTGCAAACCGTCGATTTACAATTAGAGGCCTTGCTGATGATGCTGGAATTTCAAAAGGATCAGTTAATTCCATTTGGGCCTCAAACGCGTCTAATCTCGATTGGTACCGAAAACACTGAATTTCGCCAAAAATGAAACCCATATCGTTCCACAACCCTCATATTCACACCGTGCGACTTCTGGCTATTCCCTAAATTCAAAAGACCACTCCGGGGACACCGTTTTGAGTCGACTGAAGAGATTCAACGTGAATCGCCGCACGCTTTGGAGGCCATCGCTGCCGATGACTTTTAGCGTGTATTAAGGATTCGAAAAAAGGGGTCATAAGTGCATTGTGTCCGGGGGGGGGATTACTTTGAAGGCGATGAAATAAATTTGGAAGAATAAATAAAGAGTTTTGAAAAAAAAAAATAATTGGTCTTACTTTTTGGACACAGTAGCATTTTTACAAACGGGCCAAATAATTAACCAAAATAACATGTTTTGATATATTATAACTTATTTTACTTGGCAAAGTAGAATAAAATCAGAACAAATCCTTGGTGAATAAAAGGAAATTACAAGCTTTTATAAATTCGTTGGACAGTGTTTTCAAATTATTACTAACAATGGAGAAGAACATGCTTTCCAGAACATAAGGACATCTTTTGACGTATTATAACTTATCTTACTTAATATGCAGTCAGAATAAGTTGCTAATGGTTAAGAGTAAATTGTAACTGCTAAACCTTCGACTGTCCGGAGTTCAGAAGGATAAAGTTTGTCTTTGCAAGGACGAAGTAGAAAATACTTTCCTGAATACAAAAAAAGCATCGTTTGACCTATTGTATTTTATTTTACTTGATATGGTTTTATAACATTAGAAGAAGTCCTTGATGAATGAGAGGAAATTACTGCTTCTATAAATTCCTGGACCAGTGGTTCAAAATAATGAAATAGTCTGATTTTGCCAAGGATAAAGGAGGAAATACTTTCCAGTACAGAAAATATTTTTAACATGATACTGTAACATAATATCAGTACAAATCCTTAGTAGATAACAAAAAATTACAAATTCTATAAACTCGAGGGGCCGTAAGAGTAGAATGAAGTCTGATTCTCAAGAATGGAGGTTTGGTTTCTCTTTATATACATGTATTCGTAAGATGTTCCTAGCAACAGAGAATATAATTGAGGTTTGATTTGTCGCTCTACGGTCATTTTTGCACACTTTGGGCTAATTAAGACTGAGACCTACAGTTTAATGTGGTTTCCTAAACACTAACAAACATCCATGCCATCGCCAGGATTTGATAATAAAGCTTGTGGTACCAAAGACTAGAGAGCTAGCCACTTAGCCATTAGGCCGCCAAGAATGGAGGAGAAAATATTTTCCATATCAGAAGAAGTAATGGCCAAACTTTTGAGAATCTCATGGGAGAAAAATCATGGTCTGATGGTCAGTTGGCTAGTGCTCTGGCCTTTGGTACCACAGCCTTCAGGTTCAAATTCTGGCCTTGGCATGGATGTTTGTTAGTGGTTCGGAATCCACTTTGAACTGTAGGTTCTGGTCTAATTAGCCTAAAATTGTAAAAATGGCCATAGAGCGATAAGCCAAACCATGTGAAAAATACGGTCAAATTTTCATTATAAAATCAAATTAAGAATGTGAAACAATATGTTAAATTAAAAACAATTAAAATTAAACAAAATAGTCATATAAATAATTAAATATATCATGTGAGAACATCAAATTCTGATTAATGCAGTCGTGGTCAATGAATGATTAAGCCTATGAAGTCAATGGCACAGTGGTTTACAAACCAGTGTCAGCTGTTACTTGTCTAACTGCTAATCTCCCTTCAATTTTATTTTACAAAATCAAATGTTTAGTAATTTTTGAATAAAAATCAAACTTAAATGAAAGTTTTAAAACATGCAACGGGATTAATTCTCGCTTAATCAAAAAGTAAACACTTATATATCGGGAAAATATTTTATACAATGTTTCCTACTATGGCAAATTAGAAGAAAAGAACTTTATCTGTAACTCTTCAGCCTAGAAGCATGATCTTGTATGCGTTAAGATTAATGCCTTTATACCTTTAATCTTTTGTTTATTTATTATCCTAGCACATACTACCTACGATTTTCAGAAATATATGCATCCCTGCTCTAGCATCTCAGTGTCCGTCGTATTCAAAGGATCAACAAAAAGCAGCTACTGGAAAAGTTCATTCATATTATTCATTTCCAGGATCCACCCAACACAAACATGAACCTTGGGAAAATATTTATTCAAAGTAAAAGATCAGCAAAAGAAATCATGTGCAACAAATTATCGAAATTCTATGATGGCGTTACTTCTGTTTCTTTCTGGGATTAATACTACTGTGCCCCAAAAGTAAGACCAATTTTTTCCCCCAAAACTCTTTATTTATTCTTCAAATTTATTTCATCGCCTTCAAAAGTAATCACCTCCGGACACAATGCACTTATGCCAACTTTTTTCCCAGTCCTCAATGCAAGCTGAAAAGTCATCAACAGGGATAGCCTTCAAAGCGCACGGCGATTCCTGTTGAATCTCTTCAATCGACTCCAAACGGTATCCCTGGAGTGGTCTTTTGAGTTTAGGGAATAGCCAGAAGTCGCACGGTGTGAATACGGTGTTTGGAGAACGATATGGATTTCATTTTTGGCGAAAAGGACACGAAGAATCAATGCAGTGTGAGCTGGCTCATTCAGTGTTTTAGATACCAATCGAGATTTAACGCGTTTGAGGCCCAAAATGGAATTGATCTATCCTTTCGAAATTCCAACATCACCAGCAAGGTCTCTAATTGTAAATAAACGGTCTGCAAGTACCAAATCTTTAATCTTTTGGACATGAGCTTCGTCGGTTGAGGTGGATGGTCGACCAGAGGGCTCTTCGTCTTCAACGCGTTCTCTGCCTTCTTTGAGCTGTTTATGCTACTTCTAAACATTTCTTTCCGATATAAGAATGTTCACCGAATGCCTTCTGCAACATTCTATACGTTTCCGCAAACAAAATTTAATGCAAGCTATTTTCTCAATTAATTCAAACATTTCAAAAATCGCCGGAATCCGTTTTAGCGTCTCACAAAGCCCAGCGTAACTCAAACACTAATGAATATTTTGACTTCAAATTTCACACAGATGTCAAGGACAGTGCCAGAAATCTAAAAGATAAAAACAATTGAAATTCCATCAGCCCCAGGAATTTTAAATTGAAAATTGGTCTTACTTTTGGACACAGTAGTAAGCTACTTTGATCAGAGATATTGGGATATTGATCCAATTTTTGTGACATCTCCTTTCACAATATTGTACACTAAAAAAGTAGCATGAATTTCTGGATATAACATTTTATATATAAAAGATTTTTGATTGTAAAACTATAAAAGCAGTAAAAAACTTTAAAAACAATACAAAATTACAAAGCTTTATTGTAACATTTTAAAAGTTTCCATCGATTCGTGTCTTGGGTGCTTAATTGCTTAGAACTAAGTACTCGTGGAACGGATCAATTTCCATTAGCAAATACGTGAACTGAATACCAATATCTGTTTGACATGATTTGAACTGTAAAGGATGTAGTGGTTTGTAAAACGTGTATGAATGATTTTTAAATATTTTTTAAAATTTGATCATTTATTACGCACTTATTTATCCTATTATGTATTTATTTACTCAAATGTATTTTATAATGTACTTATTTAGTCTATTATGTATTGTACTAAATTTTAACTGGCATGATGATTGTGTGATTGATGACTATTTGACACGATTTGAACTGGAAAGGATATGAACTATAAAGTGATTTGTAAAACGTGTATGAATTATTTTTAAATATTTTTTTAAAAAATGTGATCATTTATTACGCACTTATTTATCCTATTATGTATTTATTTACTCAAATGTATTTTATGATGTACTTATTTAGTCTATTATGTAATGTACTAAATTTTAAATGGCATGATGATTGTGTGATTGATAACTATTTGACACGATTTGAACTGGAAAGGATATGAACTATAAAGTGATTTGTAAAACATGTATGAATTAATTTTAGATATTTTTTTTAAAATTTGATCATTTATTACGCACTTATTTATCCTATTATGTATTTATTTACACAAATGTATTTTTATAATGTACTTATTTAGTCTATTATGTAATGTACTAAATTTTAACTGGCATGATGATTGTGTGATTGATAACTATTTGACACGATTTGAACTGGAAAGGATATGAACTATAAAGTGATTTGTAAAACGTGTATGAATTATTTTTAAATGTCTTTAAAAAAAACTCGATCATGTATTACGTACTAATTTTATTCTGTTGTGTATTTATTTACTCTAATGTATTTTATAATGTATTTGTTTGATCTATTATGTAATGTACTAGAACATTTATGTAAAATCTTTGTTATTTTTATTTATAATATTTTGTGGCAAATAGTCATCTATGCATAAGAGTTTGTGTTTAATTTTTGTACTAAAAGTCCATTAGCTACCATGAAGAGCCTTTTAATGCCAATTGCCATTTTCTATGAGAATTGGATGATTTTATATAAATATTTGATATACAACCTGGATTTATTGCCATTCAATAAAAGATCCTCAGAATAAAAGATCCAAAAATTTAAGCAATAAAAATTCAATAGCAATTAAACTTTAAATTTTGATCTTTACCATTGAATATACGAGAAAAACAAATTATTTAAATGAAATTTTATCATTGAAAATCTATTTTGCAAGGCTCTATTTTCTACTTTACCACTCTTTTAAGAAAAATAATGAAATAAAATTGTAAAATGGATAAGTTAAAAACTAGGAATTCATTTGAATCATCCATAAAAAATAATATATCAAAACACGATTACTTTAGAACAGTGATAACCAATCCGGTCCCCATCCACTAGTGGCCATTTCAGCTTTCATGGTGAGTGGTAGGGATTTTGTCCGTTACTAAAGCACTTTTCTCCTTTTAGTTTAATTGATTATAAGAATTTTCAAGTATTGTTTAAAAATGCTTGTCATATCAAATATGTGGAAATGATATTGATACCTTTCCCTACTTCATATCTTGCGGAATCAATTTAGTGCTGTTAATGATATTATAACCAAAAAAAGAAACATCCTGAATATTTCCAAAAGAAGACCTTCGTTTGTTCCTTAATTGACCAGATATCCAGTATTTGGATTCACAGCATCAGCAATGTCATTAATAATTTAATGAATTAAATATAACCTCATCAGGCTTCATGCTTGTATGCATCAAAGTATAAATAAAAGTTATATTTAACTACAAAAATAATGAAAATAATATATATAATATGTGAACATAATAAAATAAAATGTAAACATAACATAATATGTAAACATAATATCCAGAAAAACATCCTGTCTGTGGAGGTGTCTGGCAGGGGGTGAGATGACGGGAGAAAGAGTGTAAGAAGGAGTTGAAACTCAGCGACCAAAGAGAAGGTTGTGTGGCAGTGCATCTTCGAGCTTGATGGCTGCATAAACTAAATGTTGAAACTCAGCGACCAAAGAGAAAGGTTGTGTGGCAGTGCATCTTCGAGCTTGATGGCTGCATAAACTAAATGAGTTGAAACTCAGCGACCAAAGAGAAAGGTTGTGTGGCAGTGCATCTTTGAGCTTGATGGCTGCATAAACTAAATGAGTTGAAACTCAGCGACCAAAGAGAAGGTTGTGTGGCAGTGCATCTTCGAGCTTGATGGCTGCATAAACTAAATGTTGAAACTCAGCGACCAAAGAGAAAGGTTGGGTGTGTGGCAGTGCATCTTTGAGCTTGATGGCTGCATAAACTAAATGTTGAAACTCAGCGACCAAAGAGAAAGGTTGTGTGGCAGTGCATCTTCGAGCTTGATGGCTGCATAAACTAAATGAGTTGAAACTCAGCGACCAAAGAGAAGGTTGTGTGGCAGTGCATCTTTGAGCTTGATGGCTGCATAAACTAAATGAGTTGAAACTCAGCGACCAAAGAGAAAGGTTGTGTGGCAGTGCATCTTCGAGCTTGATGGCTGCATAAACTAAATGAGTTGAACTACTACGACCAAAGAGAACGGTCGTGTGGCAGTGCATCTTCGGTTGATGGCTGCATAAGTAAAAGAGTTCAATAAGTGTAACCAACGAGAAAGGTTGCGTGTGGCAGTCCTTCTTCGAGCTTGATGGTTGCCTAAATAAAGGGAGATTAATTAATTATACAGTCCATTAGTATTTCTTCGTGTCTGTGTCGAATATTATTTGAGTTTATTTTTTTGTGTTAATGAGCTATCGAACAATTAGTATATGCTTTAACTTGCTGTAAATCAGCTTTATATGTTTTATAAGGTAAAGTTACTTCCCTACTTTATAAATCACCATAAATGTGGAACCTGTGGGTGGTTAGAAAATTTTACTACTAACAGATATACAAAAGTGGGTGGTAGGTAAAAAGGTTGACTACCTCTGCTTTAGAATATTAATTTTTATAAATGGATCAATGCTAATTTAAAACATTTGATGAAAATAAATTTAATCAAGATGCTAAATTTAACATATTTTATTGTCTTCATTAAAATGATTCGTATTTTTGTAATTTATCATTGCATTTTATCTCAATCCTTATACCGAATTCATCATTTTGGTACGAATTGATAATGAATGTTGATTTATGTGAATGTCATTTTAATTCCAAGGACAACGCCTATAATGCCTATAAACATATCGAGATAGAACACAGAATAAAAAATGATTTATTTGAATTCTCATAATATTTATGTTGAATCATCCTGTTACGAAAAACCTTTTGCAACAAAAGTAGTTAAGAATTCTAGAATCTTAAGTGATGAGTTGCTTTAATTTCTCAACGTTTCTCTTTCATAAGACTAACATTGAATATTCTGGAATTGTTAGCACACCTTTAGAAAAAAAATGGCTACATCTCCTTCATAATGCGCAGCAATAACAGCATAAATTCTTGCTTTTATTTAGTTAGAATATTTTTATATGAAAGTTGAAGTAGGGAAATTAAGAATTTTTAAACGACATTCGGCCTTTTGTCTGTTTTAAAATAGAATATGATTTATATATATGAATGATGAAGTGTTTTAAGGCTTATCACAAAAAGCTGTACAAAATTATTGTTGCTCGCCTTTAGAAAAAAAAAGCTACAATTCCTTCATAATGTGCAGTAATATCAACATAAATTCCTGCTTTTATTAATTGTTAGAATATTTCTTTTTTTTATGAAAGATTAAGTATCGAAATTAAGAATTTTTAAGAGAAATAGGTCTTTTAGAAACCGTTTTGAATTAGAATATGATTTGTATGTGAATGAAGTGTTTTAAAGCTCATCACAAAAAGCTGGACAGAATTATTGTAGCTACCTTTAGATAAAAAACGACTACACCTCCTTCATAATGAGCAGCAATATCAGCATAAATTCTTGCTTTTATTTAGTTAGAATATTTTTATATGAAAGTTTGAAGTATGGAAATTAAGAATTTTTAAGAGAGAATAGGTCTTTTAGAAACCGTTTTGAATTAGAATATGATTTGTATGTGAATGAAGTGTTTTAAAGCTCATCACAAAAAGCTGGACAGAATTATTGTAGCTACCTTTAGATAAAAACGACTACACCTCCTTCATAATGAGCAGCAATATCAGCATAAATTCTTGCTTTTATTTAGTTAGAATATTTTTATATGAAAGTTTGAAGTATGGAAATTAAGAATTTTAAGAGAGAATAGGTCTTTTAGAAACCGTTTTGAATTAGAATATGATTTGTATGTGAATGAAGTGTTTTAAAGCTCATCACAAAAAGCTGGACAGAATTATTATAGCTACCTTTAGATAAAAAACGACTACACCTCCTTCATGATGAGCAGCAATATCAGCATAAATTCTTGCTTTTATTTAGTTAGAATATTTTTATATGAAAGTTTGAAGTATGGAAATTAAGAATTTTTAAGAGAGAATAGGTCTTTTAGAAACCGTTTTGAATTAGAATATGATTTGTATATGAATGAAGTGTTTTAAAGCTCATCACAAAAAGCTGGACAGAATTATTGTAGCTACCTTTAGATAAAAAACGACTACACCTCCTTCATAATGAGCAGCAATATCAGCATAAATTCTTGCTTTTATTTAGTTAGAATATTTTTTATATGAAAGTTTGAAGTATGGAAATTAAGAATTTTAAGAGAGAATAGGTCTTTTAGAAACCGTTTTGATTTAGAATATGATTTGTATGTGAATGAAGTGTTTTAAAGCTCATCACAAAAAGCTGGACAGAATTATTGTAGCTACCTTTAGATAAAAAAAACGACTACACCTCCTTCATAATGAGCAGTAATATCAGCATAAATTCTTGCTTTTATTTAGTTAGAATATTTTTTTTATGAAAGTTTGAAGTATGGAAATTAAAATTTTTAAGAGAGAATAGGTCTTTTAGAAACCGTTTTGATTTAGAATATGATTTGTATGTGAATGAAGTGTTTTTAAAGCTCATCACAAAAAGCTGGACAGAATTATTGTAGCTACCTTTAGATAAAAAACGACTACACCTCCTTCATAATGAGCAGCAATATCAGCATAAATTCTTGCTTTTATTTAGTTAGAATATTTTTTTATGAAAGTTTGAAGTATGGAAATTAAGAATTTTAAGAGAGAATAGGTCTTTTAGAAACCGTTTTGATTTAGAATATGATTTGTATGTGAATGAAGTGTTTTAAAGCTCATCACAAAAAGCTGGTAGAATTATTGTAGCTACCTTTAGATAAAAAACGACTACACCTCCTTCATAATGAGCAGCAATATCAGCATAAATTCTTGCTTTTATTTATTGTTAGAATATTTTTTTTTATGAAAGTTTGAAGTATGGAAATTAAGAATTTTTAGAGAGAATAGGTCTTTTAGAAACCGTTTTGATTTAGAATATGATTTGTATGTGAATGAAGTGTTTTAAAGCTCATCACAAAAAGCTGGACAGAATTATTGTAGCTACCTTTAGATAAAAAAAAACGACTACACCTCCTTCATAATGAGCAGCAATATCAGCATAAATTCTTGCTTTTATTTAGTTAGAATATTTTTATATGAAAGTTTGAAGTATGGAAATTAAGAATTTTAAGAGAGAATAGGTCTTTTAGAAACCGTTTTGATTTAGAATATGATTTGTATGTGAATGAAGTGTTTTAAAGCTCATCACAAAAAGCTGGACAGAATTATTGTAGCTACCTTTAGAAAAAACGACTACACCTCCTTCATAATGAGCAGCAATATCAGCATAAATTCTTGCTTTTATTTAGTTAGAATATTTTTTTATGAAAGTTTGAAGTATGGAAATTAAGAATTTTTAAGAGAGAATAGGTCTTTTAGAAACCGTTTTGAATTAGAATATGATTTGTATGTGAATGAAGTGTTTTAAAGCTCATCACAAAAAGCTGGACAGAATTATTGTAGCTACCTTTAGAAAAAAAACGACTACACCTCCTTCATAATGTGCAGTAATATCAACATAAATTCCTGCTTTATTAGTTGTTAGAATATTTCTTTTTTATGAAAGATTAAGTATCGAAATTAAGAATTTTTAAGAGAGAATAGATCTTTTAGAAACCGTTTTGAATTAGGAATATGATTTGTATGTGAATGAAGTGTTTTAAAGCTCATCACAAAAAGCTGGACAGAATTATTGTAGCTACCTTTAGATAAAAAAACGACTACACCTCCTTCATAATGAGCAGCAATATCAGCATAAATTCTTGCTTTTATTTATTAGAATATTTTTTTATGAAAGTTTGAAGTATTAAATTAAGAATTTTTAAATGAGAATAGGTCTTTTAGAAACCATTTTGAAAATAGAATATGATTTGTATGTGAATCAAGTGTTTTAAAGTTTATCACAAAAAGCTGGACAAGAATTTTATAGCTACCTTTAGATAAAAAAAATGACTACACTTCCTTCATAATGAGCAGCAATATCAGCATAAATTCTTGCTTTTTATTTAGTTAGAATATTTTTTTTATGAAAGTTTGAAGTATGGAAATTAAGAATTTTTAAACAAGAATAGGTCTTTTAGAAACCGTTTTGAATTAGAATATGATTTGTATATGAATGAAGTGTTTTAAGGCTCATCACTAAAAAACTGGACAGAATTATTGTTGCAATCCTTTAGAAAAAATGGATACACCTCCTTCATAACGGGCAACAATATCGGCATAAATTCTTGCTTTTATTTATAGTTAGAATATTTTTTTTTTTTTCTTTTATGAATGTTTGTAGTATCAAAATTAAGAATTTTTTTAAATGAGACTGGGTCTTTTAGAAACCATTTTAAAATAGAATATAATTTGTATATTAATCAAATGTTTTAAGGTTTATCCCAAAAGCTGGGCAAAATTATTGTTTGCCACCTTTAGAAAAAAAAAATGGCCATACTTCCTTCATAATGTGCAGCAATAACAACATAAATTCTTGCTTTTATTTACAGTTAGAATATTTCTTTTTTTTTTTTCTTTTATGAAAGCTTGAAGTATCGAAATTAAGAATTTTCAAACAAGATTGGGTCTTTGTCCGTTTTAAAATAGAATATAATTTGTATATGAATGAAGTATTTTAAGACTTGTACTAAAAGATGTACAGAATTATTGTTTGCCACCTTTAGAAAAAAAATGGATACACCTCCTTCATAATGTGCAGCAATATGAACATAAATTCTTGCTTTTATTTATAATTAGTATATTTCTTTCTTTTTATGAAAGCTGGGAATATCGAAATTAAGAATTTTTAAGCGACTTTGAGTCTTTAAGAAACCGTTTTGAAAATAGATTATGATTTGTATGAGAATTAAGTGCTTTAAGGCTTATCACAAAATACTGGGCAATACCTCATCCATAATGTGCAGTAATATCAACATAAATTCTTGCTTTTATTTATAGTTAGAATATTTCCTTTTTATATATATGAAAGTTTGTAGTATCGAAGCTAAACATTTTTTAAACGACTTCCGGGTCTTTTAGAAACCATTTTAAAATAGAATATGATTTGTATGTATGAAACGTTTTAAGACTTATTACAAAAAGGTGGACAGAATTAATTGTGTTGTCAATTCAATTCCTTCTATTAGCTCACACTCTCACTATATATATCTTGTTAAAATTTTCAATCTTTAATAAAATGCATTTTATTCTTCCACTCAAGTTCAAATATATATTTTTGAACTTGTAGTGGATGACACTTGATGTTAGAAATATTAATTCATTAATTAAATTTAATTAATTAATGTTAGTTTTTAGATTTAAGTTGCATGTATCTACCAATAGATGGCGCCATAAACTTAAAAAATGAATAAAAATTATTTATAAAGGACTTCTGCAATAGAGTGAAAAAAAAAGTAGGAATTGACTTTAATTTTTTTTTTTTTTTATATTTTTTTTAGAAGAAAATGACTACACTCTTTTATAATGTATAACAATATCAACATAAATTCTTGCTTTTATTTATAGTTGAAATATTTTTTTCTTCTTATATGAAGGCTTGTAGTATCGAAATTAAGATTTTTTTAAATGACATTGAGACTGTTTAAGTTTTTAAAATAGAATATGATTTGTATAGTATGAAGTATTTTAAAGCTATCACAAAAAGGTTTGGGACGTAATTAATTTTGTTGGCATTCTAATTTATTTAGAAATAAAATAACGCATAAAATATATAGTCAAAATTTAAAATCTACTACAATTATATCTGTCCAATTTCCCTCAATGGCAATTTTCCTTTTTAACTGGCAGGTAACCAAAAAACTAAAAAATGAAAAAAAAAAAAAAAAAAAACTTTCGTTTAATTCTTTTTTTAATTAAATATACTCTTCACTTTTTAACAGAAAATTAATGACAAAAAAAGGAAATTAAACATTCTGAAACTCATTTATAAATAGTTTTTTCATCAAAACTTCATTATATTATTAATTAAATTAATTTCGGTAATCATTAGCAATTCATTTTTCATTTAAATAAATTTTCCTTGACTTTTAATCATTAATAATAGAATATATTCTATAAATGGTTTAGTTGATGTCAAATGATATTCATTAATATTCGGCCTATTATTTTCTGCTAGAGTCAAATTTGACATAGTATTTTTGGCTACATTATGTGGATTTATTCAAATATCTTCGCTGTAATTTTGATGAAAACGGTCTTGTAAATGTCAATGCTTTATTTTCATATATTTTATTCTATATAATAAATATTTTTTGCTGAAATAGACATCATATTTACATAAACTAATTAAAATACTTAGAGGCATGATTGCTGAGTGACTAGCGCCCTGGCAATCGAAGCTACTACATTCCAGTTCGAATCCTTGCTTTGTCATGGTTGTTTGCAGTGGTTCGGAATCCACTTTAAATCGTAAATCCCGGTCTAATATGACTATTGGGAGTAAGACGGACAACCTTACCCCGTAAAAAGAAAACATCTGTCTCGAAATCTACTAATAGGCAGACGACCTTGGCCCACCATTGGTCTGTTGCTCAATGAAGAAGAAGAAGTATTAAAATGTTTAGCTTAAGAGTTCAAGACATTTCTGTTACAGCTTACAAACATTTCAGACACTAGTTTTTTAATATACGAATTATTCATTCGAAAATCTGATCTCAACAATTAAGTTTCATCTTAAGACTTTTTTTATGCCTTATTTTGGCTTAAATGTAAAAGAACTTAAATTAAAAATTAACATAGTGAAACAGATAACTCATTAAACATGTGCAAATTTTCCTGATTCAACTATATTCTCTATTGCTAGGGCCATCTTGTACATGGATATGAAGACAAAATTTAAAGCACTTTTATTTGATATTACGTTATAAACAAATTCATAAACTACAAATACACACAACAAATGCATAAACACAATACAGATTTAATACAATAAAACTCCAGTATGTCAGTTCAAATAAAAAACTAACAAACGATATTCATGGTAATCTCAAGAAGGAGGGAGGGAAAGTTCGAACTATACCATCATTCGTTCAAAATTGTGGTGGCAAAATATGGGTGCAATGCAACAAACCCAATGCCGATTTACACTGGGTAATGTTGAATCTGATACATATCTATCATTCGTATGATAAATTTCTTAGTTCAAACTGCTCACCATTTGAAATATTTTCATATACGATACATATAACAAATGGGGCTGATGCTCTAGTACTTGGTACCATAGGCATCAGGGTTCGAGTTCCGGCGGAGTCACGGATGTTTGTAATGGCTCGAATTCATTTTTAAACCGAAGGTTCCAAATTAATAGGACCGCAGAGCGTTCTTTAGTGACTTAGAATCAAGTCAGAATTCTACCTATGCGTGCTCCATCACAACAGAAGCTGCCCCTTAACCTCCATCCAACGAGTAAACTATTCATGGGATGTCTGTCCCACTCTGCAGGACATTGAGGATGAGTCACATACATAATTGAATAATTTATTTTTTTATTTCAGTCGACTATGTAATGCAGTGTTCATTTTTTAATCCTTTTGCCCTTTTACACAACAATATAAAAAATATTATCAGCTTACTCATTTTTTTATTAAGTGTCATTGATATTTTATTCAGTTTATTTTATAACAAAAATATTGAATCGCTGAGATTTCTACTCAGAATTAAAATATCTGCAAAATGACATTCTTCTTCTTCTTAATTGCCTCAACAACCTCAAGGTGGGCCAAGGCCGTCTGCCTGCTGGCACATTTCGAGATAAGAGATGTTTTTGTTTTTTTTTTTAAATGTAAGGTTGTCAGCTCTACGCTGTTCAGACAGGGATCTAAGATTTAAAGTGGATTCCGAACCACTAAAAAAATCCATGGTACAACCGGGACTGGAACCTCTAAATTATGACACCGAGCACTAGTCACCTGGGCCATCAGGTTCCCTACAGCATTACATTACATAAGAAAATAATTGACAAGTATTGAATTTTTTACTTCAAAAAAGGAGAACATTTATATTGTTGTGAGTCATTTATTTAATAGGATGAAATACATTTTGCCACACAGTTTGAAAAACCTTAATGTAATGTTTTTATTGGATAAATGTATGCAAATATATATCAAGTTGATTTTAAACGTTCGTTTATGACTTTAAAATTCCATGTTGGTTTTTTGATGTGGTCAAAACTGTTTTGAATATAAGTCGATAGACTCCTTATTCAATCATGAACATTGAACAGTGGTTCGTTGACTCTGGTTATTATTGAAAGATTATTAATGAACACTGTTGACTCTGGTTATTATTGAAATTATTATTGAACGCTGGTTCGTTGACTTTGACTTTCTGATGTGGTCAAAAATGTTTTAAAAGTCTATAAACCCTTATTCAGTCATGAACATTGAGCACTTGTTCGTTGACTCTGGATTATTGAACACTGGTTCGTTAACTGTGGCTTTCTTTGATGTGGTCAAAAATGTTTTGAAAGTCTATAAACCCTTATTCAGTCATGAACATTGAACACTTGTTCGTTGACTCTGATTATTATTGAGCACTGGTTCGTTAACTGTGGCTTTCTGATGTGGTCAAAAATGTTTTGAAGTCTATAAACCTCTATTCAGTCATGAACATTGAATACTTGTTCGTTGACTCTGATTATTATTGAACACTGGTTCGTTAACTGTGCTTTCTGATGTGGTCAAAAATGTTTTGAAAGTCTATAAACCCTTATTCAGTCATGAACATTGAACACTTGTTCGTTGACTCTGATTATTATTGAACACTGGTTCGTTAACTGTGGCTATTATTGAACATTATTATTGAACACTTCAATTACTTAATAATGCATCGACTAACGTCATCGGTACTGACACACAATGACGGCAGTACTTCCTGGGAGGAACCTAAAGGAACTAGTGAGACGTATCTTTTATAATTTGTATGATCTATTTAAACACTTTATAATGCAGCTATTTTGTTTTTTTTAAAATTTTAAAATAAACTTTTTTTTTTTTTTTGTTTATTTTTGTATTATTGCTGCCTTTAATTAACATATTTACTCCCAACGCGCATGTCCTTTGTCCATCGCCCATTTTCTAAGTGAGAAGTGTGATTTACAGGGTTTCTCATTCATCAATTGAAAGGGGTGTACGAAGCAGCCACATTACTATCAGTTTTTCATTCATGCTCTTACTTGAAAATGGCATGGGCACTTTTTATCATTTTTAAGGCGCAATAGAAATTTAATAAGTTATAATGATAAAATTTTATTAAAATGATGTTACATTTTATTAAATGATGTTAATAAATGCAATGTTTTTACTTTTTAAATAAATTTGCTATTAAAGTACAATTTTCTATTTAAATACAATTTGTATTATTACGAATAAATGCAATGAAAAATCTGCTATTTAAATTCATATTAAAATATTACTGTCTTTTATCAGTTTTTTTTATGTATAAGAAGTCGATACATTCTATCAATAGAAAATAAATGCAATGTTGTGTTAATACTTTTCAAATATTAATTCATTAATTAAATTTAATTAATTAATTTTAGTTAGTTTTTTTTTTTTTAGATTTAATTTGTATGTATCTACCAATAGAGAGCGTCAGATATACTTAAAAAAATGAATGAAAATTATTTATAAAGGACTTCCTGCAATATAGTGAGAAAAAAGAAAGGAAATTGACTGCTAAAAAATTTTTTTTTTATATTACTTGTTTTGTGTAAAAAGTTGATACATTCTATCAATAGAAAATAAATGCAATGTTGTGTTATTTAAATGCAATATTACTAATAAATGCAATAAAAAGTTCCTATTTAAATTGTTATAAAAAATATTACTGGCTTTCGTCGGTCTTTTTATGTATAAAAAGTGTATAAAAGTTTTGTATAAAAAGTCTTTTTTTGTATAAAAAGTAAAAGTAAAAAGTCTTTTTATGTAACAAAGTATAAAAGTATAAAAGTTATGTATAAAAGTACATTCTATCAATAGAAAATTAATGCAATAATACCAATAAATGCAATAAAAGCTTCGATTTAAATTGTTATAAAAATATTACCGGCTTTTTCATCAGTCTTTTTTTTTGTGTAAAAAATTGATACATTCTAACAATGGAGGGTTTATTAATAATATACACTGAAGTGACAAAAAGTCATGGGATAGCAATATGCAAATTTTCAGATGGCAGTAGCATCGCGTAGAACAGGTATAAATGCGCAGTGCTTTCGCAGAGCTTTCATTTCTGTTCAAGTTATTCATGTGAAGAGGTTTTGACGTGATGATGACCCGCACGACGGGAATTAGCAGACTTTGAACGCGGAATGTTAGTTGGAGCTAGACGCATGGGTCGTGCCATTTCGGAAATCGTTAGGGGAATTCAACATTCCCAGATCCACTGTGTCAAGAGTGTGCCGAGAGTATGAAATTTCAGGCATAACATCCCACCATGGACAGCGCAGTGGTCGACCGCCTGCACTTAACGACCGAGACCGGCGACGTCTGCAAAGAGTCGTAAATTCTAACAGACAAGCAACACTGCTTCAAATAACCGCAGAAATCAATGTGGGACGTACAAGGGACTTGTCTGTTAGAACTGTGCGGAGAAATTTGGCTTTCTTGGGCTATTCCAGCAGAAGACCGACTCGAGTGCCTTTACTGACATAACGACATCGCTTGCAGCGACTCTCGTGGGCACGTGAGCATATCGGTTGGTCCCTAGATGAACGGAAAACCGTGGCCTGGTCCGATGAGTCACGATTTCAGTTGGTAAGAGCTGATGGTAGGGTTCGAGTGTGGCGCAGACCCCTCGAAGCCATGGACCCAAATTGTCAGCAAGGCACTGTTCAAGCTGGTGGTGGCTCCGTAATGGTGTGGGCTGTTTTTTCATGGCATGGACTTAGTCCTCTGGTGCGACTGGACCGAACATTGACTGGAAATGCTTATGTTCAGCTACTTGGAGATCACTTGCAGCCATTCATGGACCTAGATCGCCCGACATGAATCCCATCGAGCATTTATGGGACATCATCGGGAGGTCTGTTCGTACCAAAATCTGCGCCATCAACGCTTTCACAATTATGGACGTCTATCGAGACAGCATGGCTCAATATTCCTGCAGAAGACTTCCAACGACTTGTTGAGTCCATGCCACGTCGAGTTGCTGCACTTCGCCGGGCGAAAGGAGGGCCGACACGACATTAAGAGGTATCCCATGACTTTTGTCACTTCAGTGTATTGTGCTGTCTAAATATATTAATACCAATAAATGCAATAAAAAGCTCCTATATAATTTGATATAAAATTTATTACCGGCTTTTATCAGTCTTTTTTTTTGTATTAAAAAATGCGATACATTCTATCAATAGAACATAAATGCATTGTTGTGCTATTTAAATTTAATAATACCAATAAATGCAATAAAAAAACTTCTATTTAAATTGTTATAAAAATATTACCGGCTTTCATTATTCTATTTATTTTTTAAAAGTCAATACATTCTACCAATAAAAAAATTAAATGCAATATTGGATATTTAAATGTAATAAAAAAAAAGCTGATTTAAATTGCTATAAAAAATATTGCTGGCTTTCATCAGTCTTTTTTATACGTAAAAAAGTAGATATATTCTATCAACAGAAAATAAATGTAATGTTCTGCTATTTAAATAAAAATACAAATAAATGCAATAAAAAAGCTCCTATTTAAATTGTTATAAAAAATATTACCGGCGATACATTCGATACATTCTATCAATAGAAAATAAATGTAATGTTTGCTATTTAAATAGAATAATAGCAATAAATGCAATTAAAAACCCCATTTAAATTGTTAAATATTACCGGCTTTCATCAGTCTTTTTATATGTAAAAAGTAGAGTAATATTCTATCAACAGAATACAATATCAATAAATTACAATGTTGTGTTATATAAAATTTATTGTAATGTTATTTCCATGTTAAAAAAGGTAAGGTGAATGCTCCCACGTGATAAAGTCAACACGGGCTATTGTCACGATGCCATATGCTCCCCTACATGTAAAACGTGACACATAACTAGTGTAAAAGTGAGAAGACAAGTCTAATTAGAAAAATGAATAAATAAACAGTGAAAAGGGAGCAGTAAGGACATAAAATCATCAAAAGTTTACAACTTTAACGTGAGCTGAATAAAGTTACGATTAAGTACTTTTTCTAGAATCATCAAAACATATTACAGGAAAATACACCAACTATGTCACATTGTAAGCAAATCAAAATTCAGCAGGCAATGCTGGATTGGATTTTTTTGGCCTACTATAATTAATGTATTAAAAAGTATTTAAAAACGTTATAAAATAAAGAAAAAAACTTCTTATTCTTTGTTATGTGTCATTTATTGTCATTACTTGCTTGTTAAGATAGCCTCGTTTAACTTAGTTTCATTTAGCGATGCATAACTTGTGAGAACATATCCCCTGCTTTAAGTGGGGACTTACTGTGTTGTCATCATATTTACAAATAAAAGATTATTCAAAATAAATGTTGACATTTCTGTCAAAACCATTTTTTAAATACACTGATAAGACGTTTTTTTGATTCTTTTTAATTGTCATTGAAATCAATCGACTGTGCTTTCCAGTGACATTTTTGTACAAAAGTTTTGAAAAATGGCCTTGATCATTTAATATCCAGGTGGTATCTTTTAACTGAAAGATGCAGGCTGCTTCATTGTGATATGCCATATGATGACAAGCACGTGTAGCGCAAAGCTAAAATAAAATAATAATAATAATTTTTTTCCAAGTTTCGAATGATATGACCGAGCGTAATCCCTCGAAATAATTTTTTATTTAATTTTATTTTAAGGGAATTTTCAAAACAATTCTTTGTTGTTTTCTTTCCTCAAACGCTTACTAATTAATTGTTATTAAAACCTAAAATGAAAATAATTTAAATGGGAATTATGATTTACAAATTTGGAAAAGAAAATGTAACGAGCTATAACGTCATTTTCAATTCATTTCTGTTTTCAGATGATTTATAAATTAAATAGTCCGAAAACGCAATTCAAAAATAAAAAATAAAGTTTAAATTTAATCAACAAATAATTAATAAAATATATAATATTCACACTGGACTTGTGGACACTGGCCTTATTATGAATCATAAATATGAACGAACAAATGTGTCTACGAATTATGAATCGCAAAGATGGACAAGAACGTGTAATGAGCTACAACGTCATTTTCTATTCATATTTTTACAGAAGATTCATAAATTAGATAGTCTGAAAACGCATTTTAACAATAAAAATAAAGTTTAAATTCAATTAAAAAATAACTAATAAAAATATATTATTCACATCGGACTTGTTACAGTATTATGAATCACAAATGTGTCTAAGAATTATGAATCAGAAATGCGGAGAAGAAGAACGTGTAATGAGCTACAACGTGACAATTTCAATTCGTAGTTTTTTTTTTTTTTTTTTTTTTTTTTTTTTTTTTTTTTTTTTGCAAAATATTTATAAATTAAATAGTCTGAAAACGCAATTTTACAATAAAAATAAATAATTATAAAAAATAATTTAACAATTTAACAATAAAAAATAAAGATTAAATTCAATAAAAAATAGCTAATAAAAAAATATATTATTCACACCGGACTTGTTACAGTATTACGAATCACAAATGTGAACGAATAAATGTGTCTTACGAATTACGAATCACAAATGTGGGCAAGAACGTATATGTTACAAGGTCATTTTCAATTCATAAGTTTTTTTTGCTGATTTATAATTAAATCGTCTGAAATTGCAATTTAACAATAAAAAATAAAGATTAAATTCAATAAAAAAATAGCTAATAAAAATATATTATTCACACCGAACTTGTTACAGTAGTATGAAAATCATATGTGAATGAACAAATGTGTCTAAAATTATGAATCAAATGTGAATGAAATGTGTCTACGAATTATGAATCACAAATGGACAAGAACGTATAATGAGCTTACAAACGTCATTTTCTATTTTTTTTTTTTTAGAAGATTCATAAATTAGATAGTCTGAAAACGCATTTTAACAATAAAAATAAAGATTAAAATCAATAAAAAAAAAAAAAAATTACTAATAAAAAATATATTATTCACACCGTACTTGTTACAATAGTATGAAAATCAAATGCGAATGAACAAATGTGTCTAAGAATTATGAATCGCAATTGTGAATGAACAAATGTGTCTACGAATTATGAGTCACAAATGTGGATAAGAATGCGTAATGAGCTACAAAGTCATTTTCAACTCATAATTTTTTTTTCCGATTATTTATAAATTAAATAGTCTAAAAACGCATTTAGCAATAAAAAATAAAATTTAAATTCAATAAAATATAGCTAATAAAAATATATTATTCTCACCGGACTTGCTACATTATTATGAATCACAAAATGAACGAACAAATGGTCTACGAATGATGAATGTGAACGAACAAATATGTCTACGAATTATGAATCACAAATATGGACAACAACGTGTAATCAGCTGCAACGTCATTTTCTATTCATAATTTTTTTTTCAGATATTTTTTTTTTATTCAGAACTTTTTATTTATAAATTAAATAGTCTGAAAACGCAATTTAACAATAAAAAATATAGTTTAAATTTGTTCAAAAATAACTAATAAAAAATATATTATTCATAGAGGACATGCTACAGTATTATGAATTACAATTGTGGACAATAATAAGCTACAACGTCATTTCAATTCATAATTTTTTTCAGAACGAGTTATAAATTAAGTAATCTGAAAACGCAATTTAACAGTAAAAAAATTAAATTTAAATTTAATCAAAAATTAAATAATAAAAATATATTATTTGTAGCAGACTTGCTACAGTATAGACAGGGAAATTATTGCCTTTCTGGGATTTCTTAAGTGATTCATCTTTTATTTCTTACATATTAAATAAAAAAATTCATCAAATTGCACTTGAAATTAACAATAAATATCTTGATACTAAAAGTAACATATTTAAATTCTCTATTTGAAATTTGAATTCTCTATTTAACATTATGCATACATTGCAAACTGAAGCTTTGAAATCTTGCCATAACCAATTATCATTTTATAAAAAAAATAATGTCGTTAATTTATGGATAATAAAAACTAAAAATTTAAATTTAATTTAAACGTGATACTTAAAAGAGGCTAATTTAAAAACCTGAATCTATTTCAGAAATAATTATTAAGAAAAATTAAATTAAATCATTTTTGAATTTTTTAAAAAAACCTTCGATCAAAAAGTAGCAATAAACGAGGTTTAAATATACAGATATAAATGATATTTAAGACAATTAATATGCACTGAATATTTTATTTTTAAAAAATCTAATTCACTGGTATCATTTTTTATTCAAATTTATCTTAAATATACAATATAATCTTTAGTTTTTAATGAGGTTTCGTTTTTTTCTATTAAAACATAAATACAGAAACAATTTTAATTACAGCCATTTCAATTAATATAATATATTTAATTAATATCTTCTTTAAATAAATAATTTTTCAAAGGAATTTAATTTTCGTAAAAAAGATGTGTTTATTTTATTTACCGTCTGTCTATTTGTTAAATAATTACAATCAAAATTTCTTTTAATTAAATGATTACAGTCATTATCATTTAACTAAATAATTTTCTTTTTGGTCTTTTACAAAAACTTTCTGATTGTGAGAAGAAAATATATTTCTCATGTAGTTTCATATGATGGCATATATTTTTAATGTGCTATCATTTTTTTAAATCTTACAGAAATTGTAGTAAATTGAGCAAAATAATTCAGAAACGTTGTAAAAAATATTCAGATTATTTTATTTTTAATATAATTAAAACTTCTTAAATTACCATTTATCTTAATTTCTTAATCTATTATCATCCTAAAATATTATGTAAATTCATATGGTAGCTATAACAAGCCGGTGACTCGAGTGCCACAGGTTTCGGGTTCGAGTCTCTCGGCGGTATCAGGGATGTTTGTAGTGGTTTTGGAATATGCTTTAAACCGTAGGTCCCGATCTAAAATGATTGTAGCATAAAGCTGACAGCCCTTACACGTAAAAGATAACCATCTCTCATCTCCTAATCTGCTAGTAGGCTGATGGCCTTGGCCCACATTAGGGCTACTGCTCCAATGATGATGATGACGAGTTATATTAAAAGTAAAAAATGTAGAGTATGAAAAACCAGTGTGGAATCTAGTATATTTTTTTTGTATAAATAATAAATATTATATTTTAATTAAATAAATTAATGATAAAAATAATCCATGAGATAATTTATGGGTATTTATTAAATCCTTGTTATACTTCAAATAATTATTCTCAAATTAAATGGAAATTATCACATCTGAAGAAAAGAAATCAGCAAATTATCCTTTTAATGAAAAATAATGTATATACAAATTACTATACCTAATAAAAACTTTAAAATACTGAATAAAATATATATAGTAAATATAAATTTTTAAAAAAATTTTAATATACTGAATAAAATATGGTATATAGTAAATATAATTTTTTAAAAAAATGTTGAAATGCTTTTAAAACATACTTTTAATCAGTAAATAAATAAATAACGTAACAATTTAATACAAAAAAAATTTACTTACAAATTAATTTAAAAGCTAATTCAAAATTGTATACCTTGTATCTGAATAGTTCTACAAAATTAATTAAAATTGCTAATTTACCATTCAAGGAAACGTTTCTGCATTTGATTTCAAAACTTTTTTTCTTGTTAGAGCGTAATCAGTTATGTAATAGGAAAAACTTGAATCGGAAAATTATCCTTCATTGTAACAGGTTAAAAGTAATTCACGTTTGAGTGGCTCACGTTTGCACAGCGAGATTTACGAATATTTATTACTGCAGTCAATGGAGTTGAAGATAGGATCCTCGAAAATAACCTTGAACTATTTCTATCTAATACGGATTATCCAATATCCTTGAAGAGATATTATGTTTTTGCTTGAATTTGAATATCATATCTTTCTTTCTTTTATTTATTCCTTGAATAGAAAAGGATGAAAGAAACTGAATATATAGGATCGTTCAATTTATTATATTTTCAATCGGTAAACAACCACAGTGGTTCTTAAACTTTTGAAATCGGGGTACATTTAAAATTTATAAACTTTTGTAGGCGCATTATATATACAAATTTGTGAGAACTAAGCATCCGCTACTAACTCCTCACAGTTTTATATACTCCACAAACTACTACTTAAAGATGGCGGAGTCTCAGAGGCTGCAATGGAATTTTTTAACATTGAAAATCATATATAAGCTAGTACTCAAGCATGGAAGTTACCATTCCTGATTTTTCGGAAACCTTGTTTGGCGCGTTATTGCTGCTTGGCAACTTTTTATGTGATTGATTTGGTTTGGTATGTCGCTCTACAGTCATCTTGTGCACACGAGGGCTCAGCAGACCAGGACTAACAGTTTAAAGTGGATTCCGAACCACTCACAAACATCCATGCTACCCCAGGATTCGAACCTGGAGCCTGTGGTAACAAAGGCCAGAGAGCTAGTCAATTGGCCATCAGGTCGCACTTTTCATGTGAAGAAAGAACAGAAAAAATCAACCAGAAAAGTTATTATTTTGTAATGAAATCTGTCTTTAAATTGTAAAACTGACATTTTGAAAAACTGACTTTTGATATTTATATTTTATATCTGAACATATATTTCTCTGGAATATCACAGCGCGCACCAATGCCCCCTGCCGCACACTTTTAGAACCACTGGACTACTCAATTCGGGGCTGAGTGGTAATTTTTCAGCCAGCGTGCAGGAAGGCTTTGGTTCAAATAAGCTGCGGTATTCATTGCAGTCACTTCTTTCAGAAATGAGGAGACATTGCAGTCACTTCTTTCAGAAATGAGGAGACATTGCAGTCACTTCTTTCAGAAATGAGGAGACTCACTCAATTGCGGTTTAGATAATGCTAGTATGGTTTTCGCCTCGGTAGTCAGATTGTCTGTAGTCAGGCTTTTCGGGTTTTTCCCATACGACACTCAAATGCGGACTAGTTATCCCTAAAAGAATTTCCAGAAGTCAGCGTTCTCACTCATCATCCATCGCTGGGCTATTCGTGTCATACAAGAGGCCCTTCGATAAGGATATAAAGAAACCCTGAATATTACATGGATTCATATATTTTTCAATTCATTTACAGCCCGATTCATGGTTCAGTGGTAATGTGCACAGGTTTGAATCCACAGGCGTTATTCGGTGCAGTCACTGCTTTTAGAAATGAAGAAACTCGATGGTCATTTAGATAAAGATAATAAGCGTCTCGTATGAGCCCAAAAAGAAAGAACTCGACGACTTCTAGTTTTTCGATTTTATGCATAGAATATTAATAAAATAGAGAGCCCTTCCCTATTCGGTAGGAACAGAACATTGAGGTCTATCACCCATCCTTTTCGAACAAGAATTGGCACTACATCGCCACTTGGCTACTTTACCACCTGTATTTCTTCATAAAGACAGTTATACATTTTTTATATTCTTACATATGTATGTATTTCTTTATCTTCTTCATTGGCGCAACAGCCCCATGGTTGGCAAAGGCCATCTGCCTATTGGTAGATTTCGAGACAGGAGATATTTTCTTTTTATACTTTATTTAGATATAGTTGCATATACTCAATAAAATTTATTTTAAAACATTCTATATTCATTCGATATTACAAATAAATTCTTACATATATGACAAAAGTATAAAAAGGTATGGTTCTCAAAGGGTTGTTCTCTGTGGTATTCCAGAGAAATATGTGTCCAGATATAATAAATAGTGTCACTCTTTTTCTTTAGAGTTCACCCGTTCAAAGACAGCTTTCACTATAAACAACTAACGTTTCTGATTGCTTTCTACTTCTTCTTTTAATCACGTGCTTAAAATAGTGCCAAATAGCGAATATCCACCAAAGAATGTTTCTGAGAAATTAGAAGTGGTAACTTCTATGGTTGGCTACTAGAAGTGTTGGTTACTAGAATAGTCAATCCTATGTGATTTTCATTGTTAAAAATCTTTCCATTGCAACCTATGAAATTCTGCCGTCTGCAAGTTATGTAGCTGATCATTTAATATTAACTGAAGAAGAAGAACTGATAATTATATCCACTGATAGTGGACTTAGGATTAAACATAAGAAATTATCTCTTGAAATTTTCTGTAAAGGAAAAATGCGTGTCAATATCTCAAAAGCTTTGAAAATTTTACTAGGATTTTTAACGTCATGTTGATATGAACTAGGATTTTCTACCTTCACTATAATTAAGTGTAAAAACAGAAGAAATATTCAATGTATTGACGAAAAAATGAGAATTTGTCTTTCAAATATATGTCTAAACATTGAAGACATTGCTAGGACACTTCAGGCTTATGGTTTTCATAAACACATGTATAAATGAACACAGGTATTTTATTTTTTGTCACATTATTTTTTCTGTAATATTTGACTTAACTATCATAACATATTTTTAGAAATTTGTATATAAGGCGTCCACAATTATTTGTAAAATTTTAAATGGAGCCCGACTTCAAAAAGTTTGTGAACCACTGGTATAAGACCTTCTTTTCGCAAAAAATAAGCATACAGAGAGCCTTATTTATCCAGAATCTCCAGTAAACATAGCGGCAATTCAAATACAAATCAATAGGAGAATGACTAGCCGATTGCTGAAGTATGTAAACCTTACATGACATACACTCAGCATGTTGATTTCACACTGTCAACGCCTATATGGTTTTATGATCACTAAACGCAGAGCTTTCGATTAGACGTTTGCTGTTTGTGTATCGAAATCACTGGACCTCTGCTGCCTGTAAACTAAATTTTAATTTAATTTAATTTATCTATCAATTATAGTATTTAAATTTATCCATCAAATCGTTATCTGTCTGTTATCTTATTAAAATTTATTCATTTGTAATAGTTTATCTGTCAAAACATTTAGGTGAAGTATTGAAGATAATAATGCGACTAAGTATCAAATCAATGGTTATACTCAGCTCTCTTTCATACACAATGTATACTTTTTCGCGCCTGTTATCGTATGATAAGCTGATACTCCGTTTTCAACATATGTCCTCAGCAAAACGAAAAGACCTTCGCGTGGCTTACTATAGAAAAATAAACCTTTTTTATCACCCGGAAAGTCTGACATGTTATCAATTCCTTTCTTTGCAGATGTCTGACTCAATGAAACGTACGTTTCTGCAGTGATAAAACCCAATGGAAATGGACTTTGACGTACATTGAATGAGAAATTCTTGGGTTTAAGTGGAAAAATGCAATAGTTGTATTTGTCAATAGTTGTGTTTTGTAATGGTTAGTATTTGTCAGCAATTTGAAAGCATGCTTAAGCTACTTTTTGACTCATTCTGCATCATACACGAGAAATTTTTGGTTCCTCGTTGTATGCATGAAATAATGAAATAAATTAAAGAAATTGGCTCCCATTAAAGTAACGTAACAGAGAAACCAGGAAAGATTATTCAGTTTGGAATTGCCATGTTACTAAAGTTATTACTAAACTTCTGACTAGAGTTTTAATTACCACTTCAGCCATATTAGTTCTACATGCAAGTTACTTAGAACCATTTCAAAAACAGATGTTTTTGAAATAGCTCTAAGTAACTTGCATGTAGGAATCTATTTAATTATTATTCATTATCACTCAGTATTATGAAGCAAGTGGTACACTTTGGTGTCTACTACATCACATCATGGTTCCTGGAACTGAGATGCTCTTTCAAAGTTTTAGGAATGATGTGTATGACGCTGTGTCTCATAAGTTTTGAATGTACACTCCTAAGGGTGAGATTTGGGAATATTCTCAATGCCCTCACTTTTCTGAAACTCAACAGAAAGAAATTTAGGCCTGCAGATTTAAATTGTCAGGCATTATTCCGTAAGACCAACTTTTACAAATTTCTGCTGTTGTATTTCTGTCAGCTTCAGGTGATTTCTGAGATATCAGCGTTACCTTGGGTACACCCCATGGAGTCTGCTACACTGCACCCACATTTATTTTTGTTACCACAATTTTGAACAAACAATCCCCCTAAGGGTGGAGCCTGGTGGTCTTCTTTTGGCGCCCGATGGATGACATTTATTGTGCCTATTTCCAACAAGAGCATAGAATGATTTGATTCTTCATTGCTATTCAAATTTTGAGCCAAACACTTTTGACATGCAACGCGTTTTTTACCTGCCAGCATGGCAACAGGAAATACAGGAATACAGACTATCTCGTTCGTATCAAATTTAGGAATTTTACTGTAGATTTATCGTGCCTACCCTCAGCCTATAAGAAACCTTTTTGGTTCATCTGATTTGCCGGATTTCAAGCAGAACTTTTTACCATTTCGAAACGGCCCATGTGCTAACCACAAGACAGCTCCAGATCCAAAATATAGTAACTATTAGTAACATATTCAGAATTAATAAAAAACAAATTAAGATTTAATTAAGTTAAGTGGTTCTTTTACATTACTCGTGTCAATAGTATTCTCTGCATCACGGTAGAAATGCGCGTATACAGTTGCAATCCTTACTGCATATAATACGACTGGGTATTTTTTAGTTTCACTTTATGAGCTACGCAGTGTCCTTTGGTGAAGAATCTTTCGGAGCCATTGTCAAAGACTTCACATTTATGTAGAATAAAACTATTAAAAATTAATTCTTAGAAGCATTTTTAAAAACTCATGGCACAATTTTTTATTAAATTGTTTGTTTGTCAAAAGGTTTGATAAATACGGTTAATAAAAAAAAAAAAATAAAATGACTTTAAGGAAGCAATATTTCCTACAAAAGGATTTCCTACATCTCCAGTTCCACATACAGAATCATTACAAATAAATTGTTACCGAAACGAAGGTTACCGGATAAAATTTCTCTCTTGGGACAAACAAATATTGTAATTAACCGCGACTCCGAGCATCCAATGATCATCTGATTTATTAAGGAATTTTGACAGATTCTTATTACCTCCGTCGTAAAAAGTAAAAATGGCCCAATAAATACCGGAATTACTGTTCGGAGTCTTGCCTATTTCTGCGACTCTTAAATTCGATGGCTCAGTACAGTGGAGACATTTTTTATTATATATTACCAAACGAAAGGAATTCACATCGAAAATATAATTTTTTTATAAATAATGCAATATTTATTTCATGTTTGCGATAAATGTGTGAGCCTTTATATTGATTTGGATTCACGATGTTTCAGCTACATCGTTTGGGTTTTTTTGCCAGTAAAAAGAAACTTAGAGTTTTCGATTTTTCACTGTTTTACACTAAACTTTTAGTATTATAGTGTTCAGAGAAATAAGCCTCCCGTAGTGAGGGGGGAAAAAAGCACACAATCACACCCTTGTCACATTAGGGATAGAAATGAGCAAGAAGAATTTTAACCAATCACCTTCCCACTGAAAGAGTTTGTGAGTTTGAGTAAAGTAATTCGAAAATATTGTAATCGTTGAGTGAGTTAAGATGTAAATCATATATTTAAAGTGGTTTAACATTTTTATGCTTTCATCCGTCAATTATACCAGCGGTTCCCAAATTTATTAATTTTACTGCTCCCTTTTCAGAAACAGAAAATTATTCGATGGCACCCGGGAAATGTATCTCCTTTAAATAAACAGAAAGATAATATATAAAAAAATTCAAGTCAATTCTTACTTAGGTCAACAAAGTAGAATTGAATTGGATTTCTTCAATTTTATTTTTTGAGAAAAATCTTTCATTGTAACCACTAAGCCATAACTGCTAACTCATTCTCGAAAATCATTTGGATAAAACGTCTACGTAAAGCAAAATTTATCAAAAAAAATATTCATTTTCGCAAGAAAAATACTAAAATCCTTGCATCCTCTATTTAAAGTATTAAAAACTTTTAATTCAATTTAATTAATGAATTAATCTTTTAAGAAAACTGTATTAGCATCCAGAGTCATCCACTACTATTTTTAAAAAAATGTATTTGAACTTGAGTGGATGAATAAAAAATATTTTATGAACGATTGAAAATTTGAACAAGATATATATAGGGAGAGTGTGAACTAATAGTAGGAATTGAAAATTATGTTTTTTTTTATATATAAGAAAACTTGAAATTTGAAACTATAAAATTATTCCTTAAAAATAAACCATAATAATATTCTCATTACACACAAAAATTAAGACAACGAAGAATAATCTGAACATAAAATTACAAATAATATAAAAGATCCTTATGATACTTCTCAAAAAAAATGAACACGCTGCGTTATTATCAAAGAATTAACCCTCAGCTATATTCTTAAATTTATCTTTCACTCTTTTTAATAAAATTTGTGTCTACTTTAAAGACACATCCTACACATAGAAAAAAAAAGGAAATACAATTAAAAATTATATATTCTTTTTCACTGGAGCAATAGCCCTCTGGTGGGCCAAGGCCGTCTGTCTGCTGGGAGGTTTCGAGACAGAAATTGTTGTTTTTGGGAAGGGTTGTTAGCCCAACGCTCTACAATCATGCTAGACCTAGACATACGATTACGACCGAAAATGGATAACGAACCACTACAAACATTCGTGGCAGCACAGTGTCTCGAAAACGACTATATATTACAGCCTATAATCCGAATTAACTGCAGGTATCTGGTTTTGTATTCAGAATTGTTGGTAGCCGTTTATTTTTAAACGTCGGCGAATAGTTATTCTAAATTTTATCTTCTGTCTCTTCTTTATGTTTTAACCAATTTCTTATTTTATTAACCAACCTCCCCCAGATGTACTTGAAGTTACAATTTCCCCTTGATTATTCCATTGCCCCTTGGGCAGACGATATCGTCTACTTTGTAAATCAGTAAATTAAAACTGATAATTCCGTTTCGATACAGAAGATGCTTTCTTTTTACTGGAAGAGTTGTCTGCCCAACGCTCAACAATCGTATTAGACCGAGACCTACGATTTCTAACCTACGATTATGAACGAAAGTGGATTCCGAACTCCTGCAAACATCCATGGAACCGTCGGGGATCGAACCCGACTATAAATCACAGCCTATACTCCAAATTAACTGCATGCATCTGGTTTTGTATTCAGAATTGTTGGTAGTAGTTATTGTAGACGTCGATGAATAGTTATTCAAAATTCTTGGCTCTTATATATATTCACCGCCTTCAAATTTTTATTAAGCACCCCCCTCCCCGTCACCAAATGTATTTTGAAGTTACAATCTTCCCTTTATTATACCATTGCCTTTGGGTGACGATATCGTTCATTTTAGAAAGCAGTAAATTAAACTTTGGTTTGGTTTGTCGCTCTTTTCTGCATACTTTAGGCTAATTAGACTGGGACCTACAGCTTAACGTGGATTCCAAAACCAATAACAAACATCCATGCCATCGCCAGGATTCGTACCTGAATCCTGTGTTACCAAAGGCCAGACTACTAGCTAATTGGCTATCAGGCCGCAATTAAACGCTGGATTCAGATAATTTTTATTTATTGTGTTTAAAAAAAAAAAGCAGACCGGCATGTTCTCACTGTCACTACCAGTCAAAGTGACAAATCACAGTGAAATCATTTTCAATTCATCTCTATTTGGTAATAAAGCAGAAGACTAACATAGCGTGATGCAATTAACATAACCTTGACATCTCCCTTTCATACCATTTCACGCGAATTCTCTAATTTTCATCCAACAAAAAATTGTGCAATTATTTTCCATCCAATACAAGACGAAACGAATTATTAGTAAACAGTAGAGAAAGAAAAAAAGCTTTCCTCATACCTAGAAATTACCGTTCCGACATCAACATGTCAGATGTCTACTTTCTTGAACCTAATAATGAACCCCCTTGATGTTGAAACTTTGTTGTAGAGAAGAAAAAGTTGAGGAAGGTTCAAGGTTGTTGAGCACGTTAGGGGTGAAGGCTAGTAGAGATTGCCTAGAAGAAATCCGCTATCCTGTTTCAAAATATTAGAAGCATCCCACAGTTGATACTGGTCCAGGGGCCGTTACTCCCAGCAAGGTCAACTCTCAAGTTGTTAACAAGGTCAGCAGAAACTTGAGTTCTTTGTCTCCGAATTGTAACAATCTTGCAAGACAGTTACCGTTCTTTTTCGCACGGGAATAATACAGAAATGGAAATTGGTTCTAAACTTTTAGTTCCTTGTTTGTGGTATTCTTGTAAAAACTAAATTTTATTATTTCAAAACAGTTATTGGCAAAGCACCAAGCTTTTAAAATAATATAGTGTTATGAATTAATTTATTGCAAATATAAATGCATTTAATAAAAGTAAGGAAAGAGTGGAGATATTTAATCATATGGGATACTTGAGCTATCTACACCAGGTTAATTTTTCGATCTATAGTTGTCACCCTTCTGAGAAATCACGTATATTGATGTCATTTTGAAAGTGTACAAATCTATAATTGCTTTTTGCTATCTAAAATATTTATTCAGATGAGTGGTTTATATATATATTTGATCTTATGGAATCTCTATTCTCTCTACACCACGTTAATTTTTCGATCTGTAGTTGTCAACCTTCTAAGAAATCACTCATATTGGTGCCATTTTGAAATTGTACAGATCTATAGTTGCTTTTTTTTGCTACTTAAGATATCTATTCAGGTAAGTGGTTTATATATATATTCAAAGCTTTGTTTTAAGTTCAAACAGTAGATCTAGTTTTATTAATTATCAATTGTTTTGAATTATTTTAATGTAAGTACAAAGGCATTTCATAACAGTAGGGAAGAGCAAAGGATATTTGATCACATGGAATACTTGAGTTATCTCCTATTTTCTCTACAGTAGGTCAATTTTTTGGTCTGTAGTTGTCCACCTTCTAAGAAACTACTATATCGGTGCCATTTTGAAAGTGTACTAATATATAGTTGTTTTATTTCTGTATAAAGTATCTATTCAGATGAGTGAGTGATTTATTTATATATATAAACTCATGTTTGTGAAAATTGCAACACCATGAAGGACTTACGAGTGAGCTGAAATTTTCAGAAATGCAAATTAGCGCATGATATGCAAATAATTAGAATTTCAAACCCTTAGCGCATGCGTATGCTGAGCAGCGCCCTCTGAACGGCGGATGGATCCGAATAAATAGACGGCTGTAGCGAGGCGTTTATGGTTATCGGTGGTTATCTGCTAGTGGTAAACGTTAGCTCAATCGTTACTTATGCCTCTTCGACGAAAGAGAGCGAGATTTGAACAACTTACAGAGGTTGAACGGGGAGAATCATCGGCCTTCGTGAAGCTGGATTGTCTTATCGAGTGTCGGACAACTCGGAAATCCAGGAGTGGACCCCGAAATGTGACGTCAGCTCGCGATGATAGACACCTGGTCCGCATGGTGCTGACGGACCGTACAACTTCCTCTAGACAACTTGCAGCACAGTAGTCAATAGCTACAGGTGTTTCATTGTGTACTTCATCAATTCGTAGACGTCTGCTGCAGCGTGGACTGCGCGCGCGACACCTTTATACAGGATCCCTGTCACGCTAAACCATCGCCGCCTGCTGCTACAATGGGCCCTCAGCATAGAGATTGGCGTGCTGATTGGCAACATGTCGTGTTTTCTGACGAATCCCGCTTTAATTTGTGGTACCATAATGGCCGCATTCGTGTCCAGACGCTATGTCGGTGAACGCCACCTTCCGGGGTGCATTATCGAACGCCACAGTGGACGAACACCGGAGTTGTGGTCTGGGGTGCCATAGCATATCATGCACGATCTCAATTGCTAAGAATTGTGGGCAATCTGAACAGCAACCGGTACATCAGTGAAGTTCTACAGCCCCAAGCTGTTCCCTTCCTTCAAAGCTTGCCAGGCGCTGTATTTCAACAGGACAATGCCCGCCCTCATATCGCTAGGACTCTTCAATCCTTCTTTGCAACGCGGCAGGTACAGCTTCTTCCTTGGCCTGCGTATTACCCGGATATGTCGCCGATTGAACATGTGTGGGATTTCGTTGGTCGGCGTCTCGCTCGTGATCCTCGTCCTGTTGCTTCTGCAGACGAACTTTGGGTGCGCATACAAACAATATGGAATGCTCTTCCTCAGGCAGACATTCAAAATTTGTTTGACTCCATGCCACGTCGTGTAGCAGCACTTATTGAGGCGCGTGGTGGCTACACAAAATACTGATTCCGATCTCTTGTTATTGTTTGTTTGCTTTGAACATTTAATCATTTATTTGTATCACTACCACTCAACTGTGTATTAAATTTCATTCAATTATGACGATTTCTTCATGGTTTTGCAATTTTCACAAACATGAGTTTATATATATAAACCACTCACAGAGAGAGTTTATATATATATTGCTATCAAAGCTTTGTTTTAAGTTAATACAGTATAACTAACTTTAATAATTATCATTTCAATTACATTTTGAATCTAAAATAGTTCAAAAATATACATGTTTTAGTAAAAGTCTGATAAATAAAAACGGTGGTAGTGGGGATTCTTGTGATACTGAAATTAAAGATACTTGACTCGTGTCTCAACCAACCTTATACTAAGAATTGGAAGTATTAATTTTTTATTATTGATTAATTTTTACAAAATTTACTATGTTTAAAGAGTGTTTGAAGATTTTACCTTCATATATATAGAAAAAAAGGATGTATTTAAAATAAATCTACAAAAGTAATGTTTACAATTTCTATATTTCTTGCTCACGATTTTTTGTTTTAAATGATGTACAAAAGCCTATTTTGTGTGATAAATTTTCCGACTACAAAATTCATAATTATTTGTTTTTTTACATTAATTTGTATAAGACTTTAAGTATTTGTGAGGTATGTTGCTCTGAAGCAAAATGCAGCAATCAGCAGTAAACCTTCTACTTACTATCAGTTACTTGTTAAATATACCGAAAAGAAAACCGTAAAAAGATTTGTTGGCCAAGTGCTTATTTTAGAAAACAGAATGACCATGAAAAAACTGCAGATTCAAAATTTAAATGGCTGCCA
Source organism: Caerostris extrusa (assembly GCA_021605095.1). Classification (NCBI taxonomy): domain Eukaryota; kingdom Metazoa; phylum Arthropoda; class Arachnida; order Araneae; family Araneidae; genus Caerostris; species Caerostris extrusa. The sequence goes on along the minus strand of BPLR01017308.1, from coordinate 172,390 downwards.
ACTGAACAAATATGCGACAGCTGTTTTTAAAAACGTTCAATTTTGCTTCTGCACCCCTCATTACAAAATAAAATTCCCTCGATACCGCCCCCATTTAATCCACTTTCGTCAAAACAACTTTGGTGTTATATTAGTATTTTTTTTTTTATTAGCAATATATACTACTGTGTCCAAAAAGTAAGGCCAATTTTCAATTTAAAATTCCCGAGGCTTATGGAATTTCAATTTTTCTTTTTCAGGTTGCTGGCACTGTCCTTGACATCTGTGTGAAATTTCATTTCAAAATATTCATTAGCGTTTGAGTGACTCTTGGCTTTGTGAGAGACACTAAAATTGATTCCCGCAATTTTTGAAATGTCTGAATGAATTGAGCAAAGAACGTGCATTAAATTTTGTTTGCGAAAACGTATAGGATGTTGCAGAAGGCATTCGGTGAGCATTCCTATAGCGGAAAGAAATGTTTACAATGTTGTTTTCTTACGGAAAGAAATGTTTACAATAATATTACAAATGTTTACAAACAATGTTTACAATTTTGTTTAATGTGGTACAAACTGTTCAAAGGCAGAGAACGCGTTGAAGACGAAGAATACTCTGGTCGACCATCAAGATTTGGTGCTTGCAAACCGTTAATTTACAATTAGAGATCTTGCTGATGATGGAATTTCAAAAGGATCGGTCTATTCCATTTTGGGCGTCAAATCTCGATTAGTACCGAAAACACTGAATGCGCCAGCTTACACTGCATTGACTGTTTCGCCAAAAATGAAACCCATAAAGTTCCACAATTACCATATTCACAGCGTGCGACTTCTGGCTATTCCCTAAACTCAATAGACCACTCCAGGGACACCGTTTCGAGTCGATTAAAGAGATTCAACGTGAATCGGCGCGCTTTGAAGACCATCCTTGCCAATGACTTTTTAGCATGTCTTGAGGATTGGAAAAAAGTTGGCATAAGTGCATTGTGTCAGGAAGGGATTACATAAATGAATGTGATGAAATAAATTTGGAATAATAAAGAATTTTTGACAAAAAAAAAAAAATAATTGGTCTTACTTTTGGGGCACAGTAGTACTGTATATAAGTAGACGGGTATTTCAATTCAAAGGAGTCTACAAAAAAAATGTTTTTAATTGAAATTAATCTGATCTGGATATTAAAATGTAACAGTAACTAACAAATATTTAATTCCTTACTGCAAATATAATCAAGCATTTAATGGTAATGCATCATTAGTAGGATGAGATAGCTGTTAATAAAATTAAAAAGCAACAGCAACAGTACGTGTTATTGGAAGGTCTCCTCAAGGTTAAATAAACATTTGATTTTGTCATCTAAATCGATAATCAAATAAAAAAATGACTTTTCCATATAAATTCGTTATCATAAAAAAAATCATAATCTTAAATATTTTTAGAACTAAATTCAGACTAAATAGATCAGGACTATTTAATAGGACCATGGACCTTATTTATCAGAGAGGATTATTGATTTTTTTTTTTTAATAGTAAAATTGAGATCAGTTTTCCCTTCTAAAAATATTTTTTAAAAAGTGTAAAAATAAATAAATATATTATATTTAAAATAAATAACAAAAAAATACAATAACACATGTGATTTTTCTATAATGAACAGGACCTTTAGGAAGTTCTCAAATATCTCATGATTTTCTCAAATTCGCAAATTGTGTTGATTAAAATTTTTTTAATGTCAGTATTGCAGCTGTTTATAAGAAATTAATTTTTTTGATAAAAATGAATTAGATTCAATCAATACCAATAAAAATAAGTTTACTATAATATATTACTAGCACTTTCTGACAAATTATAGATTTAATTAAAAATCAATGAAAATAAAGATATTTGGACCGCTTGGAACAACTTCATTGAACACCTAAATTCCCTAGGAATTCGTGGAGTTCCAGTTAAAAACATGTGAATTATAGAATAATTATGAATAATTTTACAATTTATGATAATTAAACTTCAATTAAAATGTACTTCTAAATTATTTTTTGGTAAATTTTCTAATTTACCAAAGTAATTGAATTTCTGGGACTTGTTGGCCGACTGCTAGCTCTCTGGCGCTCGATGTTATAGATTACGGGTTCCAATCCTGCGGTGCCTTAGACGTTTAAAGTGGTTCGAAATCCACTTTAAACCATTGTGCTGTAACATAACATGATTGTTGGACGTAGGGCTGATAACCCTATTCCGTAAAAAAGAAAACATCTCATGTTTCGGAATCTGCCAATAGGCAGAGATCCTTGACCCACCATTGGGTTGTTGCGCCAATGAAGTAGATTAATTTTTTATCTGTATAAAACATGTACCATACTTCTTAAAGACAGCACTGCGATTTGATGACAACTATAGTAAAGGGCCACATATTATTTTCTTGTACTCACAAATGTAGGGCCTGCTGGCAAATTGACTAGCCCTCTAACTAGAGCTCTAATGACAGGAGTCAGTGACTAGAGCTGACGACAATGACTAGAGCTCTGTGCTACAGGCTTCAAGTACCAGTCCCGGCGATGCCGTGGATGTTTGTAGGGCTCGGAATCCATTTTAAACCGTAGGTCTTTGCCTAATATAGCTGTGAAGCGTTGGGCGTAAGGCTGACAACCCTACCCAGTAAAACGAAAATTGTCTTAAAATGTGACAGTAGACAGATGGTTTTGGCCCGCCATGGGGCTGTTGAGCCAATGAAATCAAAAATTCTGTTTAAAAACGATATTATTATACATTATCATGAACAAATGACATCCATGTTAACTTATTATTAAACTATATTTTTTCGTAAATATCCTAAAAACCTTTTAAAACAATTACAGTTAATTTTTTAAGTGCAATGGATATAACTCGAGGTATGAGTCTGTGCAACCCCGCTCTAGATGGAATAAAATTCTTTATAACTTAATTCAAACATACAAAGGTCCGTGTTTTTAATGCCCAATTTTAAAATTATAGAATTGAATTGTTCTACAGAAAGTGAAAAATAAATAACATGTTTATGTCAATCTTCTATTTCTTGTTAATGACAGTTCGCAATCCTCTTAATGACATACTTAGAAAAAATGTCAAGGAATATTGGGCTCATTTAAAAAAAGTCATTTAGAAGTAATTATTTCACAATTGCATTCTTGATTTAAAAGAATTTTAGTGCAATTACAAATAATCAAAAAAAAAAAAAGTGAGATAAACAGCAGAACAACCAAAAATGACACAAAACTTCATAGCTGTTTCAAAATAAGTAAAATAGACTTATGCATAATACACTCATGTCCATAAATTAAAGATAATGAAGTTCAGGCAAAGAAAGAGACAGAAGCAAAACAAATTTGACTTATTTGTAAAGTCTATTTATTAAACAAAAGGTAAAGAGCAAAAAAAGATGCTATATGTTTGACATAATTAATAAAAATTGCGATTTTTACTCCCTGAAGCAAATTTCAAAAAAGAACCTATTTACAAAAAACAGTATAACATGGTTAGTATGATGGTTAATATGGAGTATGTCTCTCGGACGATGCAATACAGGCCTTACAACGCCTAGGCATGCTGAATATCAAATTATCAATCTGATCTTGGGGAATATTACACCACTCATCAAGCAATGCCCTCCGAAGTTCCGGTTGACAGGTGGGAGGGGTTGACGGGCTGCAATTCGTCGGCCAAGCATATCCCACACATGCTCTATTGGATTCAAGTCCGGTGAGTATGCTGACCAATCCATACGGATGATATCCTCCAATTGAAGGCATTTGTCTACAATGTTTGCACGGTGAGGACGGGCGTTGTCATCCATAAACAGAAATTCAGCACCCATGGCGCCCCGAAACAAACATACATGTTGTTCCAGAATGACATCCCGATAGATGTGGCCTGTCATCGTTACACTCTGAACATGCAGGTCAGTTCTGGAACCAAGAATAATTCCTCCCCAAACGAGCCATCCTGCACCACCGTAACGGTGCCGTTCAATGGTGTTCTCTTGGTGGTAACGGGTACCTGGCGCTCTCCATATGAAAGTCCGACGAGAATCAGACTGCAAACTAAACCTGGACTCGTCGGAAAACACCAGACCACTGTTGCGGTGTCCACAATGCATGCTCTCTACTCCAGGTTAATCACAGGCGACAGTGAGTTGCGGTAAGTGGAACACATCTGACAGGCCTACGAGCATATAGACCAATGTGCCCTAAGCGTCTGTAAACGGTCTGCCTTGAAACTGTCGTACCGGTAGCTGAAGAGAGCTGACGAGACAGGTCTGATGCTGTGCTCCGTCTGTTTCTTTTGGCAGTAACTGCGAAATACCGGTCCTCATTCGGCGTTGTAACTCGGGGACGACCTGTGCTGGAACATCTACTCACATTACCATCATCTTGGAATCGTTGCCAAAGCCTGAAGATGACACTCTGGGCGATTCCAAGTTCCTCGGATACTTACAGCTGGGTACGTCCACATTCCAGTCGTCTGATAATTCTACCACGTAAAAATCATCCAAATGCTTCCTTTGTGCCATAACTATTCGGTTATTGCACTGAAAGGCTTTTAAAGCGCTTGTGAACAATTTTACTTCTTTGCCACCATTCTTTATATACCCCACTCTTACACTCTCGTCATTGTGACGTACTATCCGCGCCATCTGGTGGTTTCCTGTAATTTGCATATTCTTCTTCAAGATGTGTGTGATAATTCTACACTGTGAAATTTTTTATTTTAGAGTTCAATTTCTGTGTGATTCTGAATTATCCTTAATTTATGGACATGAGTGTACAATGACTTTCACCTTTTCAAAGTAAATGATATGAACATAACGCGGTGGTTCACAAGTTTTCAAAGTAAGTAATACAAACATAACGTGGTGGTTCTGAAGCTCTTAAAGTAATTAATCCGAACATACGAACATAACGTGGTGGTTCACAAACTTACGAAGTAAGTAATACGGCCATAATGCGATGGTTCTCAACCTTTCAAATAAAGTAGTACACACATAAAGCAGTGGTTCACAAGCTTTCACAGAAAGTAACACGAACATAACATGGTGGTTCTCTAGCATTTGTGTAAGTAATATAGCCATATACATAGCTCAATTTTCACGTTAATTAATACGAATATTTTCATAATACAATGGTTAAAGTATAGGGACATTTTCATAACAGAGATTCTAAAGTTATAGGGAGTAATTCCCAATGAAAGAGAAAAGCAAGTATTTCTAACAGGAAAATAAATCACATTAAATCAATTTAAAAATTACCAAAAAATAAAAAATGAACTTTCTAATGAATACCAGTTTTAATTACTATTAATTTCTGCTAATAATGAAACCAAGCGCCTTTGGTTCGAAATCTTACGCGTGATTTTTTAACTATAAATGATGGCTATTCATTATTGAATAAACCATAAATTAATAATTAAAAAATTACCATAAAAAAATAATTAAAATATCCATAATTACCATATCATCTAATGATGAAAAGGATTCGTAGTCGCTGTAATAGTACTTTATCAAGAGAGGTAAAAAGGTTAAAGTTGTGAGAATCATTTTTGGCATACCAGATTTCTTCTAAATTTATTACCTTTAAACATTAAAAAAATTGCACTTAAACGGTCTACAGGGTAGGATTTTTTTTTTTAACTCATAAAATATATTTTTGTGGAGAGAGTGTGTCAACTTTGACCATTAACCATTGAAGAAGAAAACATTATTTTTATATACTTTTTATTAAATTTCATTCCTGAGCTTTTTTTATACGTAAAACTTATTTATATTTTTCTTCTTTGAAAAAGTAATTACGAATCAGTTTTGCACAAAAAAAGGAAATTGAAGCTGTTTAATAAATCATTAATCAGATATTAAATTGAAAATGACAGTTGTATTAATATGCAAGTTTTTAAATTACCTAAAGCCTTTAGTTAAAATAAAACTTAAACAAAATAATTGAGTAATTAATAAATAATTTTATCGTCAAACTACATATAAGCCCAGTTAATTATTATTTATTATTTACTTTGCGTTAATTGACATGATTTTACTTGTTTTTCAATTTCTACAATGAGTTCACACTCTCCCTATATATGTCTTGTTCAAATTTTCAATCGTTCATAAAATACTTTTTATTCATCCACTCAAGTTCAAATACATTTTTTTTTAACTTGATGTTAATACAGTTTTTTTTCAAATATTAAATTATTAATTAAATTTAATTAATTAATTTTAGTTTTTTTAGATTTAAGTTGCATGCATCTAATAATAGATGGCGCCAGATGTAAGAGGAAAATTTGAACTTTATTTATAAAGGGCTTTTCTACACTATAGTGAAAAAAATTGGAATTGACTTCAAAAAAATTTTTTTTTATATTACTTGTTCAAGAGAATGTTTCTAAAAATTAATACACAATTTTTAAAAATAACTGAGAAAAAAATTTCATTTTCGACTCCATGCCAAGGTAATCTTCTTCAGTTTGGATATTATTGAAACTGATGTGAGAAGGTTGATATTGATATTTGAATCGATATCACGAAGAAATCGCATTGCGTGCGGTATAAAGCAGGTTCAAGGCTATTCGCGAATTTGAGAGTAAGATGGAAAGTAAACATAACAAATTGCAACTTAATTCTTTAACCAGTTCCAAATACTAAAGCATGTCCTACTTAAGCAATTAATACTAGTTCAAGGGACATTACACTTTGCAAGGTCAACACGAGATAAAGAGTTTTGTTTTCGATCTTGTTATCTCAAAAGTATTACTAATTACTCAAAATGCAAAGTGTACTACTGTGTCCCAAAAGTAACACCCCTTTTCAATTTAAAATTTCTGGGGCTAATGGAATTTCGATTTTTTTTCTTTTTTTAGGTTGCTGGCACTGTCCTTGACATTTGTATGAAATTTGACGTCAAAATATCCATTAGTGTTTGAGTTACGCTTGGCTTTGCGAGACGCTAAAAGTGATTTCGGAGATTTTTGAAATGTCTAAATTAATTGAGCAAGAACTTGCATTAAATTTTGTTTGCAGAAGGCATTCGGTGGACATTCCTTTCATATCGGAAAGAAATGTTTAGAAATGGTATAAACAGTTCAAAGAAGGCAGAGAACGCGTTGAAGACGAAGAGCCCTCTGGTCGACCATCAACCCAACCGACGAAACTCACTTCCAAAAAATTAAAGATTTGGTGCTTTCAAACCGTCGATTTACAATTAGAGATCTTAATGATGATGTTGGAATTTCAAAATAATTCCATTTTAAAAGATGTTTTGGGCCTCAAACGTGTCAAATCTCGATTGGTACCGAAAACACACTGAATGCGTCAGCTCACACTGCATTGATTCTTCGGGACGTTTTCTCCAAAAATGAAATTTTCTCCATATCGTTCCACAACCATCGTATTCACCTGATTTAGCATTTGCTACTTCTGGCTATTCCCTAAACTCAAAAGACCACTCCTGGGACACCGTTTTGAGTCGATTGAAGAAACATTTCAAAAATCACCGGAATCAGTTTTAGCATCTCACAAAACCAAGCGCAACTCAAACACTAATGAATAATTTGACGTCAAATTTCACACAGATGTCAAGGACAGTGCCAACAACGTAAAAAGAAAAAAAAAAATTGAAATACCATATGCCCGGGAAATTTAAGTTGAAAATTGGTCTTACTTTTGGACACAGCAGTATTTCAATGTTACTCAATCAAACTAACTATTACTATAGTTTACTGGACTGTTTTTGATTCATTACAAAATTTAAAGCTTTTTCTCAATTTTAAAACGTTACATTTCTGATAGATTGATAAAACAACATTCCAAAGAAAGTTGAACTTTCAAGGTCGTTTAAAATCGAATAGGATAGGGGCAAAACATAACAGGTTATCACCAGATGTGTTATACAGTTGCAAATATTATCGCAAGTTCCTACGTCAGCAGTTGTTATTACTATCTGAAGGACTGTGAAACTTCACAAGGTCAGAATAAAACCGAGCAAACATGTAGCAAAACTTAACGGGGTCAAAAACAAAACCTTTGTTTCAGAATTACAATAACTGATCAACAACATAAGACTAGAAATTAAAACAGCTCAAAAGAAAGAAAATAATTTCTGACCATGGAATTTTAAAACAAAGTAGTTTATATCAGGAATGGCTAACCCGCGACCCGCCTGAGTATTTTTCCGGTCCCTGAGATTTATTACACTTTTATAATTGTAAATTTATTTTATAAATTTTTATAATGGCCAAAGTAGTAAAAACCAATGTATTAAAAAAAATACATTATGTGTGCATTCATATATTCAAAAATTAACTTTCTCAATTATGAGAAAAAAATTAACTTCGATTTTAAAATAATATTCTTGCGAACATATGACAGATATTGCCTGATTTATTTATGAGTTCATAGTTATGAGTTCGCAGAATAATTATATTATATTCTGCGAACTCATGAGGCGCACGCATCTTGGAACATATAATATAACAAGTTCATGTTTCACTTTATGTGACCTCAGAGACGCAGTGACCATCCCTAGATATGCACAGTTGATTGTTGATAGCAGAGCAAACCAGACTCTTAGTTCAAGTTGTTAGCGCTTTTGGTTCAACTCACACCTGTGAATCGTTTTTTTTTTTTTTTTTTTTTTTTTTTTTTTTTTTTTTTTGAAAATAAAATTGACCCAACACAAAACACGCTTGTAACACCCATTACGATGTACAAATACTCAAATTGAGATCGATTTGCAAAAGCTAAGTTGGAAGAGTGGAGAAACAAATAGCATGAGCGCACTAGTGAAATAAATATTTTTAATGATTTCATTTTTTTTTTTCATTTATATTTACATATTTTTTATATTTCCTTTTTAGCTATACATTTCTTTACAATGTGCGTTTAATATAATTATTATTATGTTATCTATGTTTACATATAGAAATAATACTACACACAAAAATAATAACTAAGTTCCAATTTCTCACCTCAAAAAATGTCTATAGTGTCTAAAGGATGCATTTCCAAAGTGGCCCAAAAGATCCTTTTGATTGGTCACCCCTGGTTTGAATACTTAATTGAATTTTATATGTAAAAGATACAATTAATAAATACTACTAATATGTATTATATAGTAATTACATTTAAGATAAGTATGACATTCCATTATATTTCGTGAATTTATTATAAACAATCACATGAATTAATTAATAAATGTAGGATTTATTTTATAAACAAGATGAATTATAAGTGCATTATAATATTGAAACCAAGAAATAGCTCTAAATTTCTTTTAAATAACTCAATTATCAAATTTTTATTCAAATGAAATTTTTGATTACAGATATATTAATAACAATTAGAGTAATGAATTATTTCCTTCGGACAGTTTCGTTTTAAAACTTATTTTTATTAATATATAGTTAATTAATGAGCCTGATGGCCGAGTTACTAGAGCTCGGTGAAACAGGTCTCATGCTCGAGTCCGGGCGGTACGATAGATGTTTGTAGTGGCTCTGAATGCACTTTAAACCAGAGGTGCCAATCTAGTAGAGTGTTGGGCGTACGGCTGACAACCCTACACCGTAAAAAAGAAAACATATCTTGTCTCGAAATCTGCCAGTAGGCAGACGGCCTTGACAGTATGCGGCTGTTGCACCAATGAAGAAGAAAAAGAAGAATATAATCTTAAGTATGTTACAACTCTAAAACTATTCTTGAAGTACATTAACTGTAATGTTAAAAGTTAGAAGGAAAATGTTTTAGATTAGTATTAAAGTACAAAAATTTATAAAAATTTTTGAACGTTATTACTTTTTACATCTGCGTAAGGTTTAAAAAGAAGCCAATTCAAATGAAAAATAATATTATACTGTATTTGGAAATTAAAACTGCTGATGGTTTTAATTTGATTTAGGAGTGCCCAATTTGTTGCAAATGAGATCGACTATTTACTTTAGATTTGTCAACAACTCTTTCAAAACGGGTGAGGGGCCTGGTAGCCGAGTGGCTAGCGCTCTGGCGCTCGGTGCCACAGGTTTCGGGTTCGTGTCCCGGTGGAGCCATGGATGTTTGTAGTGATATGGAATTCACCTAAACTGTAGGTCCCGGTCTGTTTAGCCAACGTGTGCACAAGGTGACCGTAGATCGACAAAATAACCCAAACTTTCAAAACAGAATCCTTATAATTATTATCAAGGCATTCTTATTTATCAAGAATAATATTGTCCTGTACTATTCACATTATGAAAATGAAAAAAAAATAATAATGATGACCCTTTTGTCTATTTTTATTTCAAATTCATTTAGTGAAATGTGTCATCAGGTTATAGCATTGAATTAATGAACAAAAAATATTTACTTTTTTTAAATACTCAAAATATTTTAAGATCTGCTTTCACCAAACATGCATATAATTTCCCTCGGCTATTTTTTTTTTTTTCTTCAGCAAATATGGCAACCCTATCCAAGCATACAAATCACTTATTAACTTACTACAACCTGATCACACCTTCATATCTCCAATCACACAAACTATTTTCCCAGAAAAATATGTGTCCCTCAATCTATATAGGTCCTTAAAAACTATTCCCTCCCCCAGCAAAAAAAACTAGGTCACCCCCCCACTTGTTTGCCTCCTTCTCCTTCAGATAGGTGTCCGCCCTGCTTAAATTTGTTGACCCTGACCCGACCCAGTAGCTTTCACTCTCAACAAAAACACCTGCCACCCCCACCCACCACCCACTGATGGAAGAAAAACGATGTAAACACATCGTCTGCCTTTTTTCTTATTTGCACGATCACGATATGTTTTCGAAAACCGAAAAGAAATCGAGATTGGTATTTTCCCCCCTTCTTCGTGTTGTTGTTGCCATGGTATCCGATGAAAATAAGGGAAATTCTTTCGGTAAATAAGATGGTGTTTATAAGTTTTTAATTAAGAAATAGATAATGTTTATGTCCGAAAACAACAACGATGATTTGCCAGTTCGACGGAGAACCTTGGTTGCATGGTAACCTCTATCTCCTGCTCTGTGAATGAGAGAAGTGTCTTAAGTTTCAAACCCATTGATTAGATAGAAAAGGAATAAGATTATATATAATTTTTTTATTAATTTTTTAATTAATAAAAGAAAATTATGCATATATATAATTTTTTATCATGTGTGTACATGATGTTGTCCTGAGTTAGGGGTTCGTGGCGCAATCCAAAAGTGCAGCAAGCAAATAAAACTCCATTCAAATTTGCAAATTTTGGCGTGAAAATGGTAGTTTGGGCCCTTTAACTCTTGAAATGCTTTATGAATAACGTTGGTCTTAAAGAATTTTCTGGAATTTGGCTTTTGCTTGAAGTGTTTTGTAGTATGGTTTTGAATCACTTTTCATGTTTTTGTTTTGGGAGTTTCATATTTATCCCTTTTGTCGTTTTCCCATGCCTTATTGAGCTGTATAATGCTTCTTATTGTATTTGGAATACTTCATTCTTCATTTACGACTAAAATTTTCAAACTTTAGTACATTCTTTTAGCTATTGAATGTTATAGTGTTTTTGTGGAATTGGGAAAACGATGTAAACACCATCGAATTGCTGTCTGCTTTTTCTTATTTGCACAATCACGATATGTTTTCGACAAAAACGAAAAGAAATCGAGATTGGTATTTTTTTCCTTCTTCGTGTTGTTGTTGCCATGGTATCCGATAAAAAATAAGGGATTCTCTTTCGGTAAATAAGATGGTGTTTATAACTTCTTAATTAAAAATAGATAGCGATTATGTGTCTGGAAAACATTGCAATTGTTTCATACATAAAACAAAAAAAAATATTAAAATATATACTTACTGCCAAAAGTTAAGCACGGGAGGAAATTTTTTCTCAAAAGCAAACCTGAATTGGTGTGGTTTTAATTCGCTGCGGTGTTATATGGAAGTATGCGAATATATATGTAACAGCCAATCACGATTCTGCGTCGAGAAATATGCATAAAAGCAGTCGTAATGGGTACAAAAAAATTACTGTAAAACGACAAACCAAACTCCATATTTGTCGCACTTGAATTTATCATTTTACTATTCCTTTTCGTTTGTTATTTGCCCTCTTTTTAAAATTTTGTGGCATCTGCAACTGGTCCTTAATTGTATTGGCTATGGCTTTGGTTTCTATCTCAATGGTCATTTTGTGCACACTTGGGCTAATTAGACAGGGGCCTACAGTTTAAAGTGGATTCCGAATCACTAACAAACATCCATGCCACCGCCAGGATTCGAACCTGAAATCCTGTGGTACCAATAGCCAGTGCGCTAGTCAATTGGCCATTAGGCCAGGGTTACAGGAGTTATAGGTAAGTGCTGATAAAAAGTGTATAGAACTTTTATGTGTTTTGTTTTCAAGACAGACGTGTTTCTATAGCTTCAGAAGATTATTAGATAATTCTGAGCACTGGAGTGCTGTTGGACGCATTGAAATAGCACAATCAATCGCAGATATTGCTCTTTTTCTTCTGTCACTATTCCGTAATTTTAAGATGATGGGGGTGCCTGAAGCCTCACTGGCTTTTTAGGTTCGAATCTTGGCTGTGGCAAGGGTGTTTGTTAGTGGTTTTGGAATCCACTTTAAACTGTAGTCCCAGTCTGCTTAGCGCTCGTGTGTACAAGATGACTGTAGAGCGACACAAAAAAACTAAACCAAACCAATTTACAATGATGGAAACAATTCATAACCAGCCAAACTGTTGACCGAAGACCTATAACCCCAGGTAGTTCAAGGATTGTTATCCAAGCCGAAGATCGATGTATTGTTGTTATAGCTAAGCGTAATAGAAGAGCAACCTCCATACGTGTGATATATATGGTTGCACTGTCCATTGGTAAGATGATATCTGCTAGTACTGTGTGCCGAAGGCTACATGAATGGATAACTATAAGCTTGGATGCCCCGAGTTTGTGTTTCTCTATCCGTCCAATCCAGATAGGAACGATAAAATGGTGACGGCAATATTTCAATGGACTGAGTCTTATTGGGACAACGTTATGCTCATGGATGAATGACAATTTGCCCTACAAACAGATGACAAGCGTGTAAGAGTCTGAAGAGAAATAGACACACGTAATCTACCACAGAACATGATCGAACTTTACGCATTCCGAAGTAGTCCCAACTGAGAGATTAAACACTGCAGCAATGTGTTCTGCTTTCATTTTAACGGATGATAATACGCGTCCCCGTAGAGCTGTGATCGTTGATGACTACCTGAAGAGTGATGGGATTTCGTGTATGGAGTGGCCGGTGTACTCGCCCAACCTAAATCTATTGAAGGTCTTTGGGATGTCCTCGGCCGTCTGTGTGTAAACGTTTCCGACCACCAGCCACTCTCAGAGTTGCAAACTGTTCTATATGAGGTATGGTGATTACTTGACTCTGTAGTGGTTTTATTACCTCCTGGAAAGCATGGTCACATGCTGTAAACTTAGTATTCAAGTGATGGGTGCTCCTACACACTATTAATGTTGGTTTTGTTTATTTTGGCTTTAAACACCTTTTTGCTAGTGACTTCATCTTATAAAAAATTCAATATTGTTTTCAGTTTTGCATATATTTTTTTTTGCTTTGTTTTATTCATAAACATATTTGCTATTTTCCTACCGCATTTCATATCAAGTAAAACAGAGTTTGTCTATTTTTTCTTCATTTTACTGCTGTATTTTTAACTTTTGGCAGTGAGTGTATTAAAAATATTAAATAATGCATCAATTAAAGCACTATCTATTTATTATTGCCAGACACTACTTTTTCTCTTCTTCCTGTCAAAAGAAGAATTCTTCATCAAAGGAACGATTCATCTTTTAAGACTATTTACAAATGAAGCCTATTTTTGACTTCTTCAAATGAATAAAAGTGCTGCTCAAACAGGCCACGCGTTATCGATCAAAACAAGATGTAATCAGAAGGAGCAATATCTGAAGTAATATGGTAGGTAGGTAAGACATCAATTGAAGTCTTTCGAGGAAGCTTTTCATTTGCTTCACAATATACGGACAAACATTGCCATATTGAAAAACGATCTTGTCATATCTGTCCTTTTACTCTGGCCGTATGTTGTTGTTTTTTCAATGCTTTACTTAAATTCATCAATGGTAGTTGATAATGCTCATCAATGAAATAATCATAATGAACATCCAGATGTATCAGTTTGATACATCTGGTAACCTATTGTACTAGTACGTACTCAACAACCTGTTGCTTTTTAAGCTAGCACATACTGGTGCATCATTAACCTAACGCCACCTATTGAACTGCACGAATTAAGTTTATTTTCTTAAATCTTTAATTTATTTTGCAAATGTCGCATATTGGTGCCTAAGCCATTAGTTCACAGACAAAACACAGATTGGGGAATCGACCACTCCAATTCTATACAGGCAGTCACGTAAACAGTCATGACCAATCTATTGTCTCAATAGAGCCACCTCTGTCTTTCTTGGAAAACTAGAAATATTCTCTCTTCCCAGAATTCTCCATCTCTTATCTTATAGTGCGTTCAATCATATCTTGTTTAAGAATTGTCTTAAGAGTGAAGTTAACAAACCATTTAGTCATAAGAAATGAAAGCTGTTGATTAATGCGTTGCTCTATCAAAGTTTCTTTCTTAGCCAGTCTATGAGCTTTTTCGTTGCCCATGATTCTACAGTGAGTTGGAATCCATTGGAAGTAAATTTTGTGTGCCAGTGTCTTAAGAAAAGACCTACACTTCAAGATTCTTTGGGAACTATTTTTATTATTCAAAAGAGTTCGAAGTGCACTTTTGGAGTCAGACAATATGACTGCTTTTCTAAAGGAGTGGCTACAAATCGACAGTTGTTGAACAGCCACAGCAATAGCTTTTGATTTCGTCATCAAAGGCAGTTATAAAGAGGGCCCACAGGTAAACAGAAACTAAAAGCTCATTATGGACACCAACTTCTTAAAGCTTTAGTAATTAAAAAAGCATTATTAAAGATTTTATAATGCATTTTAATTGATGACATAACGGTAACAACACAAAAAACAGTATGAACTTTCAAATTTATTTTAATTGCCATCAATGAATTTGCCTTAATCAACCTTACAATGAACGTATTTAAATAAACTAACATAAATATAACAGATATCAAAACATTCCAACTTTCAAGTCTGATTTATTCATATTAATTTTTTGTGCTTTATGTCCGATATTATTCATGACAATTTTTTGTAATAAAAATATCGAAATGATGAACGTTTTAATGACCAAGAATAATATAGCGAAATTTTTTGTTAGTTTGATTATACTTAATATAAGATAATTGCAATTAAAATATGCTTTATAAATTCAACAATTTAATTATCGAAAAATATAACATTTCATTTTTGAGACATGTGATTTTTTTTTGAGATTTTAATATAGGTGAAAAGGTATCAGAATTGAGATTCAGGTCAAGCATCTTTTTTTTCGTACGTTCTGTAATAAGTTCACCGAAATACAGTAATAAGAGCATGAAATTATTATTCTTATAAATCTGCTTTCGTCATTTTTACAAAGAAAAAAATTATTACCAAATACCATGACAATTTACTCTAACGTATACGTGAAAATTAAGATGCGAATTGCCTTTAATCAATTGATCCATCTTTACAGCATTATGCAAATAATACAAAAAAAATTACTTCTCATATAATAATAATTGAAAGCATCTGATTTTGTTTTTTTGTTGAACGTTTTATCAGTCTTGTTTATAATTGCTTTCATCTAATTTAATAACAAGCCAATTAAGAGCAAAAAGTTTATCATTACCACATTTTTTTGAATAAATTATTTTTAAAAAAGGAATTTTTCGATTTATTTTTAATTTTTTTCCCCATTTAATTTTGACATTTCGATTATAATATCTGGCAACGACATAAAAGTGGTCACGTGACTGAATTATTGAACGTTGTGTATCGCTCTTTTTGTATTGCATTTTCAATACATATTCTATCCCAAAAAACCAATATTTTTTTTTCCAAAAACAATTAGATATACACTGTACAGATTTTCACGGTACACTGTACAATTAGTTCTCATATTCATCAGTCAACTGTACAGATTTTCGCGTGATTAATATAATAAAAAATGTTTGGACATAATGCAGTTGTATTTTTATAAAATTGTGTTAATTACGTTTCGAATATTTAATTTCTAATAATCTTTTATTTCATTTACGAGAACACTGTTTTTCTTTGTTTTATGGATAAATGGAAAAATCATTTTAAAATTTATTTTTATTTCGATACGTATTACAGATTGAATACCTTCATATTTTTATATGACAGTGACAATTATGATTATTACAGAAAAATTACTGTGACAAATATATTATTATGAAAATTATATCAAAAAAATAGTTCGAAGCAATTCAAATTTTAAAAAAATTAAACAAATTTATTTTTAAAAATTATATCAAGAGTTCGAAAGTGTGAAAAATTATATCACAAGTTTATTCGGGTTCGAATAGACTTGTAGCGTTCTTGCAGTCATTGATTTCAGAAATGAGGAGGTTGACAATTGACACAAGTATAAATATCTTATATTGACAAATTACCTGGAGGAAGTTTTCAGGTTTTTTTTCCTTTACAACATGCTGCAAATATGAAGCATTTATCCTTAAAATTCTTTTGGAAGGCAATACTTTTCACTGCTGCACAGTAAAAAATCATTGCGATATGATTTTGACCCCTAATGAAAACATATATATCTACATATCTATCGACCCATATATATCTGATGAATACATATAACGAAATTTTCGGTATTTTTAATAAAACAAAAGTGAAATATTTTAATTAATTATCGGTGGGTCGTTTTCCATTTATGTATACTATGAACAGTCCACTGATTGTCAATGAGAAGAATACATTGAATTTCAGGATGACTTTCACTGGTAACCCAGATTGCCTGGAAGTTTTCGGTTTTTCCCTCATGTTTTCGTGTCAGATGAGGAAAACCGAAAACTTCCAGGCAATCTGGTAAACGAAGCGAGATACTTTACCCATGTTATCCAAATCACTGTAGAGTCTCCTCATTTCTGAGATGCCTGATATCTAATTGGCTAGAGCTCTGCCCATTAATATCACTGACTTCAGGTTCGAATCCTGGCGGTGGCATGGATGTTTGTTAATGGTTCGGAATCCACGTTAAACTGTAGTTCCCGGTCTAATTAGCCTAAAGAGTGCACAAAATGACAGTAGAGCAACAAACCAAACCTCATTTCTGAAAGCAGTAACTGCATCTGACGACACCAACGGATTCGAACCTGAACTCTCCTGCATACTAGCTGTGTGTGTTATAACTGTGACCCAAGTGAGATTTATTTTTCATTCGCACTTATCTGGGTTCAAAAATTTATCAAAGTAAATTACTTCCTTACTTTGCCCTGTTCTCTTATTTCCAACAATTTGTCAAACTAGGCGAATCAGAACGTACACCGTACAGAACGTACAGTATATTACATCGTGCTAATACAAGTCGTGAATTTGATAAATTTTCTGGCCAATTACCTCAGAAAAGTGTTCTTTTTACTAACGTTAAAAATTTTAATCTCCCCAATACGTGTCACTTCGTGACTGTGCCACATCTTTTTCACTCCGCAGTTGTTACCTAAAATTGGTCTAAAATTGCATTGGTTTCGGAAATTATAGGTTGTTTTGTAAACTTTGCGGAAATTTTAACATATATTTCGTGTAACAAAAAGACACGAAAGTTTCAGATAAAAAATTAAAAGTCTCGCTAGAAAATGGTAATAAGTCACTTAAATATGTAAAAAATGTTATTACAATGAAATGTAAAATGATACGTGAAACATTCAGCATACATTATATCTCATTCTTTAAATTCAACATTCATTGAATTCATTCGTTTAATTCAACATTTATAATTCGTACATTTAATTAAATATTCAAATTCGTTCATTTAATTCAACATTCCTTGAATTCATTCGTTTAATTAAACATTCATTGAATTCATTCGTTCAGTTAAACATTCAGTGCTCATTGAGTGAAGCATTCAATATTTATTGATTGAAATGGTCGACATTCAAGGAATGAAATATTCGACATCAATTGAATGAGACATTCAATATTTATTGATTGGAATGATCAACATTGATTGAACGAAATATTCCACATCCATTGAACTTCTTTATTCTTTCGTTATTCGTTATTGAATCCGTTCGTTTAATTAGCATTCATAATTATTTCATATAATTAATCGTTTAAATTCGTTCACTTAATTCAACATTCATTGAATTCATTCGTTCAATTAAACATTCAGTACCCATTGAGTGAAACATTCCACATTTATTGATTGAAACGGTCAACATTCATGGAACGAAATATTCGACATCCGTTGAATGAGACATTCGACATTTATTGATTGTAACGGCCAACATTCATTGAACGAAGTATTCCACATCCATTGAAGTCATTTATTTGTTATTGAATTCGTTCGTTTAATTTAACATTCATAATTCTTTCATCTAATTAAGAATTTAAATTCGTTTATTTAATTCAACATTCAATGAATTCATTCGTTCAATTAAACATTCAACGCTCATTGAGAGAAACATTCAACATTCATTGATATAAATAGTCAACATTCATTCAATGAAATATTCTACATTCATTGAATGAAATATTCTACATCCAATAAACACATTTATTCTACATTAATTTATTTGAAATCAAATATTTGTATGATGAGAATGGTTCATTCGGAATTCTCTTTTAATTATATAAAATGTATAGGCTTTGTGTGTTAATCGTTTTTGTCCAAATCGTTTATAAATTTTGGATTGTTTTATAAATATTTTTTTTTTACAAAATTAACATCATGCCCACAAATTATTAGTAAGCCCTTAAATATGCAAAATAACATATTAACGTAAAATAAACCTTCTACATTCATTGAACTTTATTCAGTTTAACATTTAACAGCCATTGAATATTGATTCTATATTCATGAAATTTAAATTTATTTAAAATCAAATGGTCAAGTAAAAAACTATAATTTGAAATTATCTATTAATAATTAATATATACAATATTTGTTAATAGCTTTTGTCAAAAACTTTAATTGTTTTGATAAATGTTTTTTGTTATTGGGAATCAACTGATTTAACATTTATCATACAGAAGTAGTCAGTTTGTTAAGTGCATATGAGAGAGGCAAAAATATATTTGATTAATTTTCTCACGTTTTTTATAAATTATGTAATCTTGGGGAAATATAAAAACAGACTTTTTAACAAAAGTCAGTTTAGATTCAACTGAATGAAGTAATAGATAATATAGAGTTTGAATTTATTTCTGAGTAGGGTAATGCTATACTACCGAAAGCACTTGGTAGTAATGGTACTGAAGTTCCTATTCTAGAATACGTCATACTGGGCTATAAGCAAATACGGAAACGACGGATGAGACATGTGCTTGATTACATTTATACGAAGACGCATGTCAACGTCTTTACTAAGGCAGTATGGGGAGAATAAATATTTACCAGGAGGAATTGTTTTGCTTGTTGCTCAACGTCAACGTCTTTACTAAGGCAGTATGGGGAGAATAAATATTTACCAGGAGGAATTGTTTTTGCTCCTCTTACGTTTTTACGTTACCCTGCTGAACTTATTGGGAATGTTTGTAAAACTCTTTAATGGACATCATCATTTAAGACATCGGCATTGTTTCCTAAGGTATTAATAAAGTCTTACAAGTTAGATTTTCAAAATGCAACTACACGGTATTTATGTCTCGTATTGAAAAAATCCAAAAATTCTAATCAGATATTTCCATTGGTAATCCTACTAGTAATCCGTTCCGTGGTAATTTTCGAACCCCAGACTAAATCGAACCTTAGACCAGTTTCCAAAGGAATCGAACCCTTTGGGTTGCGAATAGAACAAATTAAAAGTCATGTGTTGCAAAATGTGCTGGGTCACATATGCATACCGTATATTGGTAGGTATCGTATGTATATCCCAAACAGCCCACAGACGGGACGATGAGGACTTTTAAGAGTAACTGCTCCATATATCTCACATGGGAGAAAATCCGAAAAATTTCCACCAGGCAACCTGATTATTGACAGATATTGGTAGGTCCCATATGTGTGCCACAAACAGCTTACAGACATCCGTCTGTAAGCTGTTTGTGGGGACCTTTTAATGGGGACCTTTAAGACCTTTTAATGGGGACCTTTTAGAGTAACTGCTCCATATCTGTATGTCACATTGGAGAAAATCCGAAAAGAAATCCTGACTACCGACGAAACCCTTCAACATAACTACATTTTCCAATCGCCATCGAAGCAATACGTTTCTGAAATTACTGAGTAGAATGAATGTATCTATGGATTCGAATCAGAAATCAAGCAAAGCTACGCAAGTTGTCACTAATCATGAATAGCTTCATATTTCATAAATTTCAGGCAACCTTCGAGTCACTGCGTTTCTGAAAGTAGTGAGTGCAATGAATGTATCTAGGAATTCTAATCAGAAACCAACCAGAGCTACGCAAGTTACTATTAGGCCACTAATCCGGAATAGCTTCATAGTTCAAAAATTTCTGAAGGTAAAACACGCCACCAGGGCTGAGTGAACTTGGTTCGAACCCAGAAAGTGGTGGCAAATAGGAATCTATCGTATCTATACCAGGGACGGATCCGATATATTGTAGCGTTGAATAATTAACATAACCGAAAACATTACACATCAAGTATGCTTATAATTATAAACTGCAATATAGCCATAAAAATCTACTTTGTAATCCGCAATAACCTAATAAAACAAAATTAATATAAACACCACCCTACAATTAGTCACTAATTTGCCAAAACAAGATTCGTAACCCATCAATATCTTATCAGCATAGAAAAAGAAAATGTGCACATGAAATGAATTTGTGAAAAACGTATTTAAAATAAAATAAAAAGTTTAATTTTTATTTAATGCATTTGTACACTGAAGTGACAAAAGTCATGGGATACCTCTTAATATCGTGTCGGCCCTCCTTTCGCCCGGCGAAGTGCAGCAACTCGACGTGGCATGGACTCAACAAGTCGTTGGAAGTCTTCTGCAGGAATATTGAGCCATGCTGTCTCGATAGACGTCCATAATTGTGAAAGCGTTGATGGTGCAGGATTTTGGGCACGAACAGACCTCTCGATGATGTCCCATAAATGCTCGATGTGATTCATGTCGGGCGATCTAGGCGGCCAGATCATTCGTTGGAATTGTCCAGAATGTTCTTTAAACCAATCGCGAACAGTTGTGGCCCGGTGACATGGCGCATTGTCATCCATAAAAATCCCATCGTTGTTTGGGTACATGAAGTCCATGAATGGATGCAAGTGATCTCCAAGTAGCTGAACATAAGCATTTCCAGTCAAAGTTCGGTCCAGTCGCACCAGAGGACCAAGTCCATGCCATGAAAAAACAGCCCACACCATTACGGAGCCACCACCAGCTCGAACAGTGCCTTGCTGACAGTTTGGGTCCATGGCTTCGTGGGGTCTGCGCCACACTCGAACCCTACCATCAGCTCTTACCAACTGAAATCGTGACTCATCGGACCAGGCCACGGTTTTCCATTCATCTAGGGACCAACCGATATGCTCTCGTGCCCACGAGTCGCTGCAAGCGATGTCGTTCTGTCAGTAAAGGCACTCGAGTCGGTCTTCTGCTGGAATAGGCCAAAAAAGCCAAATTTCTCCGCACAGTTCTAACAGACAAGTCCCTTGTACATCCCACATTGATTTCTGCGGTTATTTGACGCAGTGTTGCTTGTCTGTTAGAATTTACGACTCTTTGCAGACTTCGCCAGTCTCGGTCGTTAAGTGCAGGCGGTCGACCACTGCGATGTCCATGGTGGGATGTTATGCCTGAAATTTCATACTCTCGGCACACTCTTGACACAGTGGATCTGAGAATGTTGAATTCCCTAACGATTTCCGAAATGGCATGACCCATGCGTCTAGCTCCAACTAACATTCCGCGTTCAAAGTCTGTAAATTCCCGTCGTGCGGTCATCATCACGTCAAAACCTCTTCACATGAATAACTTGAACAGAAATGAAAGCTCTGCGAAAGCACTGCGCATTTATACCTGTTCTACGCGATGCTACTGCCATCTGAAAATTTGCATATTGCTATCCCATGACTTTTGTCACTTCAGTGTATGCCTATAATGCACCATATTAAATTTTATATTAGCGTTTATGTAGTTTAACGCTAATATTATAACAATTATATTTAAGCATGCAATCGTCGTACTTGCCTCCAACCGATAATATAATAAAACTATTACTTCAAAATACTCAAGGTAACAACGTTATACAAATAACAAAAGGCAGACTAATTAACAAACTAACGAAAATAATTATATAATAAAAGATTACTGTATATAATTAATTGTATAATTATACGAATAGCAGAAAATATATATCACTCATTTCTAGAAAATTAGTTTTATCTAAACATT
This sequence comes from Caerostris extrusa, assembly GCA_021605095.1. Classification (NCBI taxonomy): domain Eukaryota; kingdom Metazoa; phylum Arthropoda; class Arachnida; order Araneae; family Araneidae; genus Caerostris; species Caerostris extrusa. Next base: position 149,887 of record BPLR01017308.1, on the reverse strand, counting down.
AAATAAATAAATTATAACCTCCAAATTTTTCTAGTTGATTAAAGTAACAACATCAAAAAAAAAAAAAAAAAAAAAAATCTTACAAACTAAAGCTGAATTGATACATATTTGCTGTTTTTATACATTTAATTTATAAAAAAAAATAGCAAATAAACACATAATATACATATATATAGAGAGAGAGAAAGAATACATACCGACACGACAAATATCTATAGGTTGGCTGGTCTTGGAGGAGGGAGTGCAACCCTCAGTCTAGTCTTCAAGTTCAATCCTCAGTCTAGTCTTCAAGTTCACTCCTCAGTCTAGTCTTCAAGTTCAATCCTCAGTCTAGCCTTCAAGTGCAATCCTCAGTCTAGTCTTCAAGTGCAATCCTCAGTCTAGTCTTCAAACGCAATCCTCAGTCTAGCCTTCAAGTGCAATCCTCAGTCTAGTCTTCAAGTGCAATCCTCAGTTTAGCCTTCAAGTACAATCCTCAGTCTAGTCTTCAAGTGCAATCCTCAGTCTAGTCTGCAAATGCAATCCTCAGTATAGTCTTCAAGTGCAATCCTCAGTCTAGTCTTCAAGTGCAATCCTCAGTCTAGTCTGCGAGCGCAATCCCCAATCCAGCCTTCAAGTGCAATCCTCAGTATAGTCTTCAAATGCAATCCTCAGTATAGTCATCAAGTGGAATCCTCAGTCTAGCCTTCAAGTGCAATCCTCAGTCTAGTCATCAAGTGCAATCCTCAGTCTAGTCTTCAAGTGCAATCCTCAGTCAGCCTTCAAATGCAGTCCTCAGTCTAGTCTTCAAGTGCTATCCTCAGTTTAGTCTTCAAGTGCAATCTTCAGTCTAGCCTTCAAGTGCAATCCTCAGTCTAGCCTTCAAGTGCAATCCTCAGTCTAGTCTTCAAGTGCGATCCTCAGTCTAGCCTTCAAGTTCAACCATAATTCCTATTGAAAAAATTGACTTGATATATTATTCTTGAGCTTATTAAGAACATGGGTGATTTTCTACGGTTTCTATCTTTTATCAATTTTCAATTATATTAGACTGAAAATCTGATTGGGCCTGATGGCAGAGGGACTAGTTGGTAACGAGTGCTCTTTTTAACTCGGTGACAAATGTTTCGGGTTCGAGTGTCGGCGGGGCCATGGATGCTTGTAATGGTTCTGAATCCTCCTTAAGCTGTAGGTTCCGGTCTAATATGACTGTAGGACTGACTAGAAGGAGAAAATCTTATTAAACATGTAAATTTCATTTGATAAATTTTATAATTCAACTGATTATTTCACCAGAGGTTTGGTATGTCGCTCTACGGTCATCTTGTGCACATGAAGGTTAAACAAACCGGGACCTACAGTTTAAAATGGATTCCAAACCACTCACAAACATCCATGCTGCTGCCAGAATTCAAACCTGAAGACTGGGATACCAAAGGCCTATTTCACTAAAGGGCTCAACCCCTCCTGGCCATGGTCTCATTGGTCATATATTTTATTTCATCATGATATGTGACATCATCATTCGTTCTACTTTTTTCTTAAAAATGAATATAACTGTTAATTGAACATATTGCAAATTTAATTTTAATTCTATTATTGTCAAATTAATTCAGTCTGTTATTTGAAAAAGTCCTGTTAACAGAAATAATATTAAAATAACAGTATATTCAATTAATTTAATGTAATTGTTAATTATATGTCTTATTTATTGAATATTATTGTTATCGGAATGCCTTATTATTTTAATTTAATTGTGAATGGAATGACTTTACATTTGAATGTTAGTCATATAAATTGGATGAACAGTTATTTTGTTATTCGTGTACTGTTATTTGAATGCTAGTTTTATTAATTGAATGTACTGTTACTTTAAGGTTAATCGTGTTAATTGACTTACTGTTGTTTGAATGCTACTTTTGTTAATAACTAATAATAAGTCCTATTATTTTAAGTTAATCCTGTTAATTTACTATTATTTGAATGCTAATCTTGTTAATTGAATGTTCTGTTATTTTAATGTTAACCATATTAATCAAATATGATTTCTAATTAACTATTTGAATATAATTGCTAAATGAATGTTTCATTATTTGATTGTAAATTGAAATTTCTTTTATTTAAAACTAATATTGTTAATTGAAGGCAATTAAATGTCCTATTAATTGAATGTAATTGCTAACTGTATGTGTCATTATTTGAATGTAATTGTGAAGCAGGTATTCTGTTTTAATGTCATGCAATTGAATGTAATTTCTAGTACAATGTCCTGTTAATTTAGTGGCAACTGATCTCATAAAAGCGATTTCCCAACTTCTTGAAATATATCTTGACGTACATATATTCAGTGGCCTGATGGCCGAGTGACTAGCGTTCGGTGCCACAGGGTTCGAGTCTCGGCAATGCCATTAATATCTGTAGTGGTTTGAAATCCACTTTAAACCGGAGGTCCCAGTCTAATATGACTATTGGGTGAAGTGATAACAACCCTACACAGTGAACCTACCTCTTGTCTCTAAATCCGCCACTAGGCAGACAATCTTGGCCCACCATGGTGCTGTTGCACCAATGACGAAGAAGACATAATCAATGGTTAATAATGGTAATCATTCAATCATGGTAAATGTTAGTATGGATCAGTTAGATATGCAGGATCGTCAGTTGTCTTCGTTACTGACAAACAGTGATGATAGAATCTTCTTCATGGAAGCTACACAAGGGGGAAAAATCCTGTAAATAAAAGGTGATATAAGCCCCTATTAAAGTATCTGATCTATTTTTTGTTTGAAGATGACAAAAATTATGATTTGAATCCATTAGCAATGTCCGTTCCATTGCTTTCAGAAACGCCAAGACCTGATGTAATCAACAGCGTGCGTAATTTCTTAGATGGTTTACAGTTGTTTTCCCTTATGCGATATACGATTTTCTCCCCGTTAAACTCTGGCCGTTGGTACCACAGGCTTCAGGTTCGAATCCTGGCAGAGACATGGATGTTTGTTGGTAATTTGGAAAATTCAAGTTTAACTGTAGGTCCCGGTCTAATTAGCCCAAAGTGTGCAAAAAATGATTGTAGAGCATCAAACCCGTTAAAATCCTGCCCAAAGGTAAACCCCTCTCTTTATCGGTTCGTAGATTATATAAATAGTATGCATACACTAGCGGAACACAAAAATTGATATACATTAGCTGAACACAAAACTCACCGATGAACACAAAATAAGAAATAGATAGGCGTTATACACAATTGCTATTTAAGTATACAAAGAAACATACTGCTGTAAAAGATTTTGGCGACCATAAATCCTGTTTTACATTTTATTGCAAATTTTAGAAACTGAAATCTTTAAGAATACGTTTATGAAACATAAAAATATTAGCCCCGAAACCCAATAAATGTTTCTTGGCATAATGCAAGTTACCGCAGAGAAGCGCTATTTACAGTAAGATTTCTCGCATGTTAGCTTCCTTGAAAAATCTAACTACGACTTCCCATTATATTTTTAATACGCTTTTATTAGCTTCACCTGTATGTTTGTATGTATGTAACTGACTTTTTCCCCTGGAGATCTGTTTCTCCTCATATACACTACTTAAGCTGCAAAGAAACATTTACAGGCATCTTTCAGAAAGAAAACAGTTGATTCTTTTTTTAATACGCTATTATATTAGTTTCACCCTGAATGTTTGTTTCTTTGTTTGTAACTGACTCTTTGGGCTCGATTTCGCCCTACTTTAAGCGATCAGATTTAATTTAAACATTGTAGACTCATCAAGGACCGACGATACTAAAATATTTTGATAAGTTTATTATCTCATCATGATTAGATTCGCCAGGAATAGAGATTTTATTTTAACTTATGAAGATCAATTTAACCCATGTAGAATGAAAGTATTCAGTAAAGACATTCAAACCTACATGGGACAGTGGCACAACGGACTATTCGCATTTAGCCTTTGTTTTACTCACAATTACATTATTGTAAGTACTATAGTTTCACTCCTCCGTACGGGACCTCATTTAAATATTATAGTTTAAAAACACTAAAAAACATGCTTTTAGAGTTAATCAAACTAAAAAGTAAAAAATAAATAAATAGTTTACAAAAACTAAAAAATACACGCTTTTAGAGTGAATCAAACTAAAAAGTAAAAAATAATTGTTAACATAAGAATAAAATGACTGACGAGAAAATGAATGTCACTGTTCTAAAAACGTGGAGTACTTTGTATGACATTTTTAAACTAACTCTGCATTTCGAATGAAACTAGTGAAAAATTATACCGATTGATAACGAGAACCCCACGCTTTTAGAACAGTAACATTCATTTTCTCGTCAGTCATTTTATTCTTATGTTAACAATTATTTTTTACTTTTTAGTTTGATTCACTCTAAAAGCGTGTTTTTAGTTTTTGTAAGCTATTTTCATTTTCTTCCATTATTGATACATTAAAATGCAATGCGATTTCGAATGCTGTTGCATTAAAGTTAAATATATTTAGAAAATATATATATATATATATATATCAGGATTTAAAGTACTTCTGATATAAAGAGTTACAAAAAATATATAATAAATTTTAACAAAATATTTTATGAAGATAAAATAGAATGCTATGTAATTTTTATATAAGAAAGTATTTATTATTATTTTTCTAATGCAGCTGGCAATACAGAGACAGTTATCTTTATGCCATAAGCATGGCCTGCAACCCTGTTACTCATTTAGCATTACCCAGGGGGCTCGTGTAGCTTGAAGATATGCTACGGACGAACGATTTATTATGATATACTGGATTGGACATATTAGTATTAACATATTAGTAAATACGAATTGAAAAGCATTCTTTAAAATATATTTATATTGCAAAAGAAATATTTTGCCACGAAAATCAACACATGCTTTTTTGGCATCATAAATGTTACCGCTGAGAAGCTGTATTTACAGTAGTGGTTTTCACATTTTTAGCTTCCGTAGAAAAACAAAACTACGAACACTCAAAATATTTTAAATTTTTTTTTTTTTTTCCATTATTGTTACATTAAAATACAATAAGAATTTGAAAGATGTTACGTTAAATTTAGATAAATTTTGAAAAAAATATCTATTAGGATTTAAAGTATTTCTTATATAAAAATATATAATAAATTTTAACAAAAAATATTTTATAAAGCTAAATAAAATGCTATGTAATTTTTATTATAAGTAACTATTTATTATTATATATTCGATTTTAATAATAATTTATAAATAAGAATTGAAAAGCATTCTTAAAACATTCTTTAAAATGCGTTTATATTACAAAAAATATTTTGCCACGAAAATCAACATACGCTTTTGGCATCATAAAGTTACCGCTGAGAAGCTCTATTTACAGTTGGAGTTTTCACAGTTTTTTAGCTTCCTTGGAAAAACAAACTAGGAACACTAAAATATTTAAAATTTTTTCCAATTATCGATACATTAAAATGACATAAAGATTTAAAATTTTAAAATATTGCATCATATTTGGAAAAGTTTATAAGAAAAAAAGCATAAAATATAATGAGCATATATCTGCTAAATTTAATATAATCCTGATTGCATTACAAAATATTTTATCTACTTTGTAAAAACTTTTCATATAGAGAAAGTAGAATGCCATATAATTTAATATTAAAATTAGTTAATTATTATGAGGTAATACTTCGTGGCATATGCCACTGTATAAATACAAAATAGACCTTAATTATATTCTTCTTCATAGATGCAACAGCACCATTGTGGGCCAAAGCCGTCAGCCTACTGCTAAATTTCGAGGCAGATGTTTTCTTTTTACTGGGTGGGGTTCAGTCCTACTCCCAAAGCTCTACAGTCCTATTAAATAAGGACCTACGATTTAAAGTGGATTCCGAACCACTGCAAACATCTATGACACAACCGAGACCCAAACCCGAAACCTGTGGTACCGAGTGTTAGTCACTCAGTCATTAGGCCCCTTAATTATATTACAAATTTTACGTTATCAAATATCAACTTCATTTTTATCCCAGTATAAATTAATATTCATTTCAAAACGTTGCATTTTTTTTTTTTTCTGTTTATAAGAAATGTTTTTGACATTTTTTTACTGACAAAATATTATTGCAACAAGCATAATTTATTCAATTATGATTTGTTTGTTATATTTGATAAGTATATAAAAAGAAACCATGAAAATTTATAATTTATGTCTTTCCTTATGCTTTCCTTGGAGTCTTTAAATAAGGCGAATTTATTTTAATTTTATATTTTTTCTGAAAAATTCAGTAGATTTTGTCGAATAATTATCATTTTGAGCAGCTACAATAATTTTTTTTCGTTATGTTGAGTAATTCCACTATATTAGTTATTAATATTTTATGTAATGTGCTTTATTTAAATAAAAATTTAAAAGCCGCTTATGCATATAAAATTTTTGTATTTATAGTTTTGTTTGTAATATCTCTAATATTTTTTTTTTTTCAAATTGAAAGGAAAGAAGACAATATATGTCTGTGACAAAAGTTTCCTTAAACAATAAGTACTTATTCTTATAATGTACGTATAATTAAGGATTTTTATTTTATAAAAGCATAGTTATCTTAATAAAAATTGTTGATATTTTAGCATGTGTAAAGATATCATCTAATTGATTTAATTTTTAAAGAGAGAGGTTATTGCATAATAAAAATCATTACTAAAAATTACTATTATTATTATAAAAATTACTACTATTATTACTACTAAACTTTTTACTATTCAGTTGCAATATGTTTCATTTTTTTAAAAGATTAAAATTTTTAACAGGGTAATTTTGTTACAAATAATTTAGAAAAATGAGAATTTTTTATTTTTGTTTATCAAGATTGGATATAGTAAAAATATTTTATCCAAGTTTTTTTATAAATTCACCATATTTATTAATTAATTAAATTAATCACGTTCTTGCCATTTACTCGTTAAATGCAAGACTTTATAACGCACATCAGAATCGTTTAATAAAAGATTATTTATGTTATTAAATCTAACAATCTTCATTTTTAAATTTCCAAAAATAAAAATATAAATGTTTTTAAATAATGTTTTATATTATTTTTCCTAAGAGATAATTAAATAATTTTCTAAATAAAATTATTGCCATAATAAAAAAGTTTTCCACAATATTCCATTACATTCTTTTTTACCTATCGAATAAATGATTTAAAATATTCTTCATAGTATTCATATGCAATTAAAATTTACTTCCAGCTGAGGTAAATTGGTATTTAATATTATTATAAAAACTTTTTCTGCAAATTTAAAATTTTTACTTTAATAGTAATTTTTATTCTAATATTAATAAATTATTCTTCAGATAAGATTCAGTATATGACAATAATTGTTTGTGATTTATTTGCATTTTTGGATGATCATTAAATATTTAATCTTAATCAAAAACTCTTTAAAAAGAAAAACTGCGTCTCCTAATAAATAATTATGTATCACATGAGTATTTTAAAATTTTAATTCCTTTTTTGCCTTTGCAATATAATGCAATTCTTATAAAATGTATCTTTTATCCAGTATATGTGTAATAAATGTCTTCGTTTTAAATTTTGTATTTATTAGTGAAACTCAATTAATTCTTTGTATAACTAATACATTTACAAAACTCTACTAACAAATTAAATAAATCTAAAAATTTTTTCAAATTTGATTTTCAAAATCTAAAATTTTTTTTCTCAGAAAACATTCTTTGCAATATGCATTGCCACTTTTTTTATACATAAATATTATTTTTATGTATCAATAACACTTTATTTTATTTAGAAGACTCTACCGAATTTATTAATCAATATGTGCCTTAAAAATACTTTGTAATTTATTTGCCCTTTCTAATGCAATTAATATGTAATTTTATATTTATTGTAGTATATCTGCACTTTCTAATGCAGTTAATATGTAAATTTATATTTTTTGTAATATATCTGCACTTTCTAATGCAGTTAATATCTAATTATATATATTTTTGCAATATATCTGCACTTTCTAATGTAATTAATATCTAATTATATATTTTTTTGTAATATATCTGCACTTTCTAATGCAATTAATATCTAATTTTTTTTTTTTTTTAACTTTTCAGAAAGGATAACTGTGTTTTCTGCATCGTAAAATTTTTATTTCAAAATTATATAATTAAATTTATTTTGATTGTCTTACTCAAATGCTTTAATAGTTTTATACACATCATAGCTTTTATTGATGTATGTCTTTACTTTAAACATGTTTTTTTTTTTTTTTTTTTTTTTTTGTTACAAAACTTTCATATTTCAGACTTTTCTTTTTTATTTCATAAAGATCCGAATACAAATTCAGTAAGCCATTTAAATTACATAAAAATTCTCCAAATATGATTTCAAAATCTTATAATAGAAAAATCGCAGAGAAAATTAAATTCTGCTTATTTATTTGCATGATTACTTATTTTTAAGAATGAAATTTAAAATTAATAAAATATTTTTAATTACAGAATTGTTCAAATTAATTTATTTTTTTATTTGTATACTATAAATTATTATTTTTATTTGTATAGCTATAAATTATTTTTTTTTATTTGTATAGCTGTAAATTATTTTTTTTTATTTGTATAGCTATAATTTATTTTTTGTATTTGTATAGCTATAATTTATTTTTTTTTTTATTTGTATAGCTATAAATTATTTTATTTGTATAGCTATAATTTATTTTTTTTATTTGAATAGCTATTTTTTTTATAAACAAAAATATTTTTAGTAAGAGAGTGTATATCATAAAAAACAATTTTCAAAGCAATTAAAGAGAGACAAGTTTCATTCAGAAATTTTTTAATGAAATGACATGATCACATAACAGGCACAGAGCCACACCAATGTATGATCTTAGAGATCAGCATAATTAAATGATTTTAAATTAAAAAGTTTGATTGTACTACACAACTGTTTAATAAACAGTATTTCATCATTTTGGCTAGACCTTAGAAAGCACAACAGAAGGATTGATGCATACAGCAAATCAAATACCAGAAACTAGACACATTGTTATGCAATTATAATTACTTAATCTAAAATCTACTCAATAATAATAATAATAATAATGGTGCAAAAATAAATTACTTTGATTGTATGATACATCCCTGAAATGAATTTTAATAATAATAATAAATAAAAATTAATTTTTTAACAAATAATTGAATAAAAATTTATAACATTTTTATCACTTAATAACACAAAATAATAACTTTGTTCACATTTCTGGTATTTGATTTTCTTTTTGCTCCTAAAAAACAACAGATATGTCTACCATTTATTATAACAATAATACTATGGAGCAAAAAATTTAAATACCTTTTTTGCACAGATGCCACTCACTTGGAAAAGGAAACATTAAATTACTGAAATATGTGCTATGAGATAAATATTTACAATAAAGAACCACAATATTTCAACTACCCAAACTTTCTAAAATATGGCCCCTTTTCCTAGCCCTTTGAAATCTCCAGACCAGAATTAAAGAATAAACCCTTTGTACATCCTCATATTTTATAGTTAAAAAAAAATTGTTTGATACTGGTTTATTGAAAAAAAAAATTCTTTTCAAATATTATTATTTTAATTTAATATTTTTTTTTCTTCTTTTAAATAAACACTTTTCTCCAAATCCATCATAATACACCAACCAAATTTCTTTATATAATTTACACAACATAATTTTTAGCAGACACTCAATGGTCCTTTTTTATCTTTTGTACAAAATGAATACAATTATGTTTTTTTCTATACAAACAATATTTACAAATGAGAGTTCAACAAAAAAAAATTGTTCATGTCCTTTTTCTCTTCTATATCATCTCTCGCAGCTAGACACACAGCCTGCATGTGATCTCTAAATCTGGAATGGCACATTTTTAATTATTAATTTTTAAACATGGCAACTGCACCATCTGATGCTGATTTACAGTCTCCAGTTAAGACACAACAGGTGCATGATCACAAGGTGGGGGAAAGGTTGGAGATTTTGAGGGGGATGCAGTGTTTAAATTCTTGCAATGTCCACAAATTCCATCCTCGATGAAAGATTTGATAAATGTCAGGATTGCAGAGAAAATGATCACGATTCCATTTTCAGCATGTGAGGAGGAGGTGTGAGAAGTTTTTTAGACAAGTTTAATGGTTGGGATTCACTCGACGGTTTGTATTCCGATTGCACAGTTCGGGCATCAGCCTGGCGAACTGAAGAATAGCTGGCTGAACATAGTCCGTTTCCATTCATGACTAGAGGAGACGTGGTGGTTGGTGGTGATGATCGGGCATTAAACATCAGCCTTGGAGAACCTGCTCTCGATGTGTTGACCGCCGACGAGGAACAGAAATTAGAACTGCTGTGATGAGAGCCAGGAGAACTTTGTGACATGTGTGAAGAATGTTCATATGGGACTTGAATAGAGTTTGCAGATGTAACTGTGGCCGCAGAGGAGGATTGCTGGTGTGTGATTTGCCAGGACACTGGAGTTACTGATGAATATATGGAGTTCTGCTGAACATTGTTTCCTTGTGGCATGTAATAGCCATTAGGACAAACAAGCAAGTTTTTGTGCGTTTGCCCATTGGATGGGGCAAAAGTAGAAACAGGAGAAGGATTAGGAACACTGCTGAACGAGTAATGATTATTCTGCATGCTGGGACATGAGAAAGACTGTGTATCAGCATGGTGTGATTGTGACAGAGTCTGTGGATGTTGGGGTGAAGAGAGTTGCTGCTGTTGGTTTGATAGCGTTTCTTTTTGCATAATAATGTTGGATAATATGGAATTTTGTTTCATCTGTTGTTCATTCAAGTATCTTGGGGCTTCCTCTAATGTTTTCGCAAGCATACTGTGGGTACTAGCCAAAGACATATGGCTAGGACTGGAAGGATTCTCAGCTTCTCGATTGCGAGTTGCTCGGAACTTCTTATGTTTACGATAGGCCTCATCCATCAGCGAATTCGTATTCATAATAGGAGGAGCTTGGAGAGCCCTCTTCAAAACTGGCATGTCTTCAATGGCCTCATGCTTTTCTTGAGTATGATGCTCATGATCTACGTCTTTCAGCTTGTCATCAACTGAAGACCTTGGGCTAGAGCAAACTGAAATAGTTGGAGTTGTGCTTGGTCCGTGCTCTTTCCCACTTTCTATGCCAGAGTCAGTAGGTGAATCTACTCTTTTCAGCTTTGGATAAATTGGTACTTTCATGAGGCTATCACCGAAACATCCTTCATCTCCAGAACTGCTTCCGTGTTCAGATCCATGATTCTCAACAGATCTTTTGGGCAGGCTGTGATGATATTCAACCACATTTTGGTTCTGTTCAGATTGCCATGTTTCTTCAGTCATGTAACTGCGAGAACTAGAAAAACTGGATGATCTAATGGGACTCTTCATATCATCGACACATAGTCCACTGCCAATGGATCTGGGAGATCCTACAAGTTCATGATCATCTTTGGAGTCAGTTGTGCTCCACTCACTACCGGTGGTGCTACCTCCATGTTGGCTGTGCTGACCTGGAGAAGTACTTCTCATATCTTCTTCTGGAGCAAGGCACGGTGGATGAGTTGCAACCAGGGAATATGTACTCCAGATGTCATGAGGGATTGCAGAGTAAGCACTTTGATTGTTCAGTGAGTTGTCAGCAATGCCGTCTATTGCACCATTTGCTCTTCTATTGCAAGGCTCCATCTTATAAGCCAAAAGTTTCTCTGAATGAAGAGTGTTCAAGGTACGAAGATCGGGAATTTTCTTCATCAGATCTCCGAAAATGTTGGGATTTTCAGGGTGATTCTTTGACACAGATTTCTGTAGAATTTCCCTCATTTTTCTCTGAACTTTGGACACTAGATCAATATTTCTCAGTCCGGGTCGATCTGAAAGAATAATTAAAAGAACATAAGTAAAGGAAAAAAGATATAATAAAAATTGTGCTTATATATAGTTTATAGATCCAAATTATCTTTTAATAAGTAAGGTTTGAATTTGAAACTTACCAGAAGCAATGACAACAACAGCACAGAAGAGTCCAACTTCACTGTCAGTCATATGAAGGGCATTCAATCTTTCTGCAAAGTCAAACATAGAGTCCAACAGGAATCGAGCATTACTTGCTGAATGCAAAGATTCACGACGCAGAATTTGGCCATTGAGACAGATCAAAGAATTTGCTTGAGCATCAAACATGCAAGCTAATCTCACCAATAAAACTTCAAAAACACCAGCCTGGAAAAAATAACATAAATTAGATACAATCATAAGCAAAATTTGACATGTTATACAAAGCTAAAGCAATAATTGTTTAGAATATTTTAATTATTAATGATATTTACCTTTAAAAGTGTCACTTGATCGTCCTGAGACAAAAACCCAAAGCCAGGGATACGTTTGGCGAACTCTACAACTCCCTTGATAGCAGGGGCAAATCGCTCAGAAAAGTCTTCCATGTAGTGCGATGCACCATTTTCCATAATATGTGGGGCTGGATTCAATGGACAAGCCTGGAGAATAAAGAATATTCGTTAAAAAAATGTGCCTACATTAATCAACAAAATAGCCACACTAATAATAAGTAAATAAAATCAGAATTATTTGTATGTGGGGTTTTTTAATTATAAACAAATGGATTTGTAAATAAAATTCATTGAAAAAATACATAAATTTTTAATTGCTTGTAATTTATGCTTACAGAATTCATTATGAATGGTTAAAAATTAATTAAATTAAATTAATTATAAAAAAGGTTAAAGAATTCATTACGAATAGTGAATATTTTACACTGGAAATCATTATATCATAATAATATAATTGTCCGATTTTGCTCACTTTCATTTTCGCCAGTAAATTAATGTAAATTATTTTTTTGCTGAATTTATATTACAACTCCCTTAATCAATTTTCTATATTATAAATATATTTCTTTTCGGATTCTCGTAAAAGAAAGCAACCGCAACGAAAAAAAAAGAAAATAAAAAGGAAAGGCAAAAAGATGATGCGAATCCCAAGAAGCGCAGTTGCAGAAGTATTATTGGCTAACCTTCGGAGCAAGCGAGGTCGCCAGAGACGCAGCTAACGATCTGAGGTACAGAATTGGCGACCTTGGCCTTGAATAGCAACCGGCGATTGGAGGAGTCAGACCTTATCACGCCAGTCGTTATGGTGAAATTGCTCACCAGCCAGTGACGTCACATCACTGTCGCATGGCTTCCTTAGAAAAAACATCCAACCTCAGCGCCTTTTCCTTTCCTGAGTATCGATTTTGATATGGACTCACCAGATACACAGAATAAAAAATAAAACGATAATAAATTTGCAGAACTTTTCCATGTCTGGTCTAGACACCAAGTATTATTTTTATCCAAGCAGCATTGCGAAAAAGTGTACGGGCTAAAATAAAAATGGAAATGTGCAATCGAAACACCATTGTGTTGCAAAAGATGCTGAATTGACATTCAGCAAAAATCCTTATTACTTACTAACTGTAGTATCATCGATTTTCATGATAAATAAATAAAAAAATTTCAATGTCAAAAATAAAATCATCGCCAAAACGATACGGCAGATGGATAAGATTATTAGACTACACAAACCCAAGGGCACGAGGCTGCCAAATTGGCGAGGATTCCTTGAATATTTTTCATTGCCACTTTATTATTTTTATCGCCAGGGCATAATGCAATAAACCAGGAAGTAAGAAGAGTGGAAAACGTTCGAAAACGCGAGTATTCATTTCGTTCACGTCAAATCAAGGTCTCGCTTCTTGATTGACCTTGCAGGCTTCAGATTGGTGGAAAGGAAAGAAGACGACAAAATGGAATGAAGAATGAAAACATAAAACATTAAAAAAATAATAAAAAGAAAGAAAATCCAAAATGGCGGACCCCATACGATATTGCCTTGAGCAATTATTAGCCGCGAGATGTTTACAGAGAGAAAACGTTAGCGCTGGCCTTGGTTTTTGAAAGCATCAATCCCGGCTTTTTATTTTTTTTCTTTTTCGTGTTCGCTTTTCAAGTGGATGGAAAAAATGGGGTCAAGAGCTATTTCACAGTGATAAGCTTGTTCGTGGTTTTATATGCTAATTAATCAATAACGACGCCCATTTGAAACCATTTCCGGGATTTCCAATACGCCTATAGAGAACAATCATTTCAATTCATCGATTTGAATTGCTTGATATCGAATCGAATTTAATCGATAGAACACTCTAATAGCCAACTAATCAAATTATTGTTTTTAAATGGAGAGGATTTGATCTGAGGTCATTCACTACTGTATTATATGTAGGAGATTTCAGTGTCACCAGGACACTTACTAATACACTACAGGTAGACACTTACTAATTGTGGTGGGCACTGGGTGAAGATGGGATGATTTCTTGCCCTCTCAACAAGGCCGATGACTTTGTCTTTAGTGTAATCACAGGTTTCTTCATGAGCTCGGACGATGCGAGTTATCAGACGGCATTCGTCTTCCAGTTCGGCACCCAGAGCTTTTTCCTGAGAGCTAGCGTTCACTTTCTGCATGGCGGCCAAAATCTTAGCCTTCTCACGCTTTGGGACGCGACCAAATCGGACAGCTGTAGAAATAAAAAATAAAATAAAATCATTAATTATACAATTTTTTAAATTATTGACTACTAAAAATACATCAAGTAATTCTACGAGTATGATCCTCAGTAACTACCACACTCATTTTAACATATTCAAAATAAAATAGTAAACAATTTGTGACATTAAATTACAAACAAGTAATATAAAAAAAAAAAAATTTAAAAGTCAATTTCTACTATTATTTTCACTATATTGCAGAAAGTCCTTTATAAATAATTTTCATTCATTTTTTTAAGTTTATCTGGCGCCATCTATTGGTAGATACATGCAACTTAAATCTAAAAAAAAGCTAGAATTAATTAATTAAATTTAATGACTGAATTAATATTTGAAAAGACTGTATTAACATCCAGTGTCATCCACTACAAAAATGTATTTGAACTTGAGTGGACGAATAAAAGTATTTTATTAACTATTCAAAATTTGAACAAGATATATATAGGGAGAGTGTGAGCTAATAGAAGGAATTGAATGAATAATAAGTATCTTGATGAGTTTTACTTATATCGTATTGAATAACGGAATACTTAAAACAATCGGTTTCTAAAATGTCACGTTAAAATATTCAAGAGACGTATAAGCCTCCTCAAATAGTGCACTAAATTATCTCTTCTCTATATGCACACAGTAGCGATATAATAAAACCCACCCTTGACATTACAAGGCCATGCATGCGGCAGTTTTTCCTCCCTAATTTGGTTACCGTATGACGTCACACCGCTACGCAGAAAGAAACAAATCAACACAAAGCGAATAAACAATCGAGTTGTAAAAAAATATATAGTATATACGATACGCGGACAACCTTCAGATAGATTTTATTACTAATTTTCCCTCCCTATGTGGCCGTGAAAGAAAAGAAATTTATATACATACTACGACTGTGCAGTTTCTTTTTCTAACTATTATTCAAGGAGAAAAAGATTTTAAGAGTGAATGCATAGAAAAAAAAATAAATATGTAAGGAAGCAGATTTTTATCTACCACTTCCTTCTTTTATCACGTCTTCTTCCTTATTAAGTAATAATAAATCACTTGCCGGTGTTATAAGACGTTTTTGTATATTTTATTATAATAATAAAAAAAAAGTTCAATATTTTAATGATATAAAATTTCAATAATAAATAAAGAATTATAATTAATATTAAAGTTCAATTATATAATTTTAAATGTTACGTAATCAAATCTATTTTTACCCATTTAATTAAGAAAGAATTTTTAAAAAATGTAATTTTTTAAATCAAATTTTAGAAATTTGGGTTGTTATTTATTAATCAAATTATTTTTAGAATCTATCCATTATAAAATTAATTTATGAATGATATAATAATTACTATATATCACATATCACAAGAAATTTTTTTCTCACAAAACGTTATATAAAATGTAAAAATCGGTATATATGAATCAGTAACGTAAAATGTAAATGTAAATAAATATAAATCGGTATATCATATGTATCGATATATAAAAAAAGTATCCATTTTTTACTGCTATATATGGGAAATACATGCTATACACTTATTTTTTAAATTATTTTTAACAATTAAATTATTTTAAAATTAAATTATTAACGTACTGACTGAAATTATTTTTAACGAACTAAATATAGAGAATTAAGTCCAGTTTGAATATATATATATAATATATGGTGCTACTTCCACGTGAATTGGCATAAACACGCACCTTGATATGTGCGATCTAAAAAATAAAAAAATCGAAGACGAGGAGAGGCGAGGCGAGGAGAAGGAGGAACTGGGGCCAAATATAGCTGGCAGCCATCGCCATAGAGCACATATGAAGGAGTCGCAAAAGAGCAACCTTGAATAATAAGAACGATGACGTCTCCGGGATTTCGAAAAATCGAAAAACATTACTTCAGCGTTCGACCTTGAAAATATGAAGCTCCAATAGATGTCACTTCCTCCTCGAGGCAGCATATTGGCGCAAATCCAACAAAGAATTTTAAAAAAAAAATCAAAAACATTTCACACTTTGTTTCAGGGAAATAAATACTACAATAGTATACACGCTGTTTTAATTTTTTTGTTCTTGATTTTGGGTTTATTCGAAGATTTGGGTATTTTCGGTGGATCGGTTCTTCATTCTCGGTACGAGAAATCGTCGGCCGCGTGGGTTAGAAACCACAAACTGCGTCGCAGTCAAAATAGATTGCCTCTCTGTGGGGCAATGACGCATTATGTAGAAGGCATACATACATAATAAGTACATGTAAATTTTCTCACAATGATTATACTTAAATATAATAAAAATTAATATAATTATTCGTTAATAAATTTTTAATCAAAATTAAACATTCGTGATATTTGACAGACGATACGGTCGAAATAAAATTCATTTTAAATTTAAAAATTAATTATTTAAACAAAAAATTAAATCAAATTTATACTTATTTATTAACAATTAATTTGATATATTTTTAATTTAAAAAAACGCTTACACATAAAACAAACAAACTCAAGTTATTTTTCACACCACACTCTCGTTTTAAAGGTCAAAGGCATTTCTTAAATACCAACCCTTGAAACACATTAAAATATTAATAAAAATTTTAAAAAATTTAAATTTCACTTTACAATAAAAATTTCATTTATGAAACATTTCCTGAAATTTTAAAGTTATATAAATCTGGTTCAAAAATTTTCCTAGAAAAAAATTTCGGAGAACTTACGAGTATCCCGATTTCCTGGAAGTTTTTTTCCTCCTTCCAGCCGGAACTTGCACAGGTGGGAACTCGTTCCCACTAACAACATTATGCTGTTGGGCTTGAAACTGATTACTAGACGTTACAGACTGACTATATATCGGCCTCTGTACCGGTACCGGTACAACATACGGTGTTGTCCACGGTTTATCAGCTGTCAACAGACGACTCAAAATACTTGTCATCTTTCCGGATGTCCAATTAATAAATTATTTCAAATCAAATTTACACCACAAAACTGGTAAAGATTCAAACGCAGAGCGATCATCAATTAGTCCACGAAGCGAGAAGACAATTGCACCAGAGCAAAAAGAAGTAAAAGTGACGAGGGAAAAAGTAACAAGTGATTCTCAGGTACAAATTTTCCCTGCTTCCGCGTACAGATGGAAAGAGCATAGTTATGGCAATCGCCAATGGGACGGGCATGGATGACTTCGGGTTATCGCAAACTAAGCCCGCCAATCTCGCCAAGGTTATTCAGACTCGACGCGCGCGTGCCGGGAGAAATAACGGTTAGGCAAGAAAAACAAAAAAAAAAAAAAATTTTTTTTTATGCGTAATTGAACAGGTTGCGTAATTTTATCAAAAAAATGTTTCTCTATTTTTATACATCACTGATTGGATTGTATATTTTATTTTCACTAAAATGGGTTAAAAAAATTAAATTGATTTTAATTTTATAAATTTTGGAAAAGTAATGTTAAGTTAATTTTAAAATAATAATAAAATTGTATTTTTAAAAACAACCTAATAGTGTTTTTTAAATATAATAAAACTACTGTATTTTTAAAGACAACCCTATAGTGTTTTTACATTTAAAAGTACGTTAAGTACATTTTTTCTTTAAAAATAATCGAAAGGGAAAAAAAAAAAAAAAATTATTATTTTAAAAACAACCCTATAGTGTTTATTTTAAAACATTAGTGTTTATTTTTTTAAACAACCCAACCCTATAGTGTTTTTACATTTAAAAGTACGTTTTTTCTTTAAAAATAATCGAAAGGGGAAAAAAAAATAACTATTTCAACTGACAAATTTGAAAAATAATTATAATGTAGTTAATATTTAAAAGTGATAAATTGAAATGTCCTTTAAAAATTATAGAACTCAAAACGTATGAAACCTAAAATGTTTCAAGAGTCAAGAACTGATATAAGATGTTGAAAATATTTAAATAAAATTAATTAATTCAAGTTTTATAAATATTAATTTTAAAAATTGTGCAAATAATGCGATTAAAAATCGCTCGGATTGGCGAAACGAAAAGAGTCGCCAAACGAGAGGATGAGGAAGAAGAGAAAAAGAGAGAGGGAGAAATGACTTCGACATCACACACACTCACCAGCGCCCCCTACAAAAAGACAGAGTAGCCTTGAACTTGTTTCCTCTCTCTCGTATGAGCGACCTACTTTTACAGCAGCCCGACCTTCAAGCGGGCTGTCACCTCTGGCGACACTATCGCTTTTTTGAGGGGTCGATAACAGGCAGCTTTCTCGCCAACACACGCGCCGCAAAACAAATATTGATAAATAATTTTTTCATTACTTTCTAAAGTAATGATGTTCGACTAAGAAATGCTATTGACGTACATCGATGCAATAGAATAATCCTTACGAAATCTTCAAGGATATATTTAATGTAAGACGTAATAATACACATGAATGAAAGTAAATCATATTTTATTATATAAATCTAATGTAAAGTTAGACTGAACATCAGTTTATTATAATATTTAAGATTACATATAACCTATGAAATTTGAACGAAAGTGTTTAAAAAGACTGAGTGAGACTGAATTCATGAGTCATTGGAAAATAAATGGTTTCACTTTCACCATCCAATAATAATTATATCGTGAGTTTTATTATTATAATTTCAGACAAATGGTTTTATACTTATTTCTTAAAATTAAATAAACTTTTTAAAGTAATTTATAAATTTAACTAAATTGAGTTCTTTTTAGAAACGATTAATTAAAAAAAAAAAAATTTGAATACAAATAAAATAAATGAGTTTCGATTGTTACACTACAGACAATAAAAAAAAAAAAGGTTTATTATACCGCTCTGCAGACAGGCCTAAAAAAATGAATGACTACCTGATCTTTAAACAAATTACATCTTTCCCACGGAAAAAATGACCTTCCCTTTTAAAAATACAACAAGGCTACTCTACTTGAACTAAAACAATTCGCAATAATTCACGGTCCTTTTTTTTTTTTTTTTTTTTTTAGAAAGCATATGGCATTTAAACCATCAGCTATTAATAATTCCTATTGATAAAAAGGCCACCTAAATTTAGACCTTTAATGTCAAGGGAAAAGAAACTGGATATAACTTAAAAGAGCATCGCTATCAAAACCAACGCCCGAAAATCACAGATAGACGACTTTCCAACCATCGTATAAGAAAGTGAATGAAGAGGTTATACTACAAGAATTTGGCGACCGCCAACAGCAGAGGCGTTTGGCGAGGGAACAGGATCGATATTTTTACACGTGAATACAGACTCGCAAGCATCTTTCTTTTTATTTTTTACTGGAAAACCTTCAAAGACGTTGGAGAGGAACTTTCATAAGGAGTAAACAGCCAAGCTGCTTGCTGCAAACGGTTGACCTTGTCCTCTAAATGATTTTTCTTTCTCTCTTGCTGCTTCTGCGTGTGTCTAATTTTTTTTATTTATTTTTTATTTTTCGCTTCGCGACTTTTTATTATTTTTGCTGCAGCGTATACGATCAATGACGAAGACCTCTTGACCTTTTCAGGTGTACGAGAGATTTTGTTTCTTCTCAGTAAAAGGTTGTTTTTCGTTCAAGAATAAACTTGAATGGCGCAATTTCTCTTAATGTTGGGACACAAACGCTGATACAATGTTTTCGTATTATTTTATTTGTGTCTAACCTTTTAAATGATTTAAAATCGAAAGGTTCTAAATATTAATAGCAAATATAAACGCTTAACTTACATTAAAAAATACAATTTTGTTTTAAAAGTCAATTGGCTTGAAATTGTAAATTATCCCCTACAAAAAAAAAAAAAAATTTTTTTATAATTTTGAAAATTTTTTTTTATAGTTCAAAAAATTGTATTTATTAATAAGTAGAATAATAATTTTATTATAGGCTGCAACATTAACTTAACAATTGTTCGAAACTATAAAAATATATTAATATTCATGTTATAATAATCGCAGCCTTTTTTCTTATTTTTGATGTAAAAATAGGAGGGCTTTTTTTTTTTTTTTTTTCATATTTTAGGAAACTATAAAAATATATTTTTTTACAGCTTCTTAAAATTATTATGCTAATGTTGCAGCCTACAAGAAAGTTTTTTATTTTATCTTATTAATAAATATAATTTTCTGAATATATATCTTTATATTCATTTGGTATATATATATATATATATAAAGAAAAAAATTATTTTTACATGAAGCTGTGAATATATATATATATATATATGAGATTTAAAAACAATTTAAATAATTTCATAACTTCGCAGAAACATAAACTATTTTGTGTAATCAGCAGCACAAATATTTGCTCATATTGTTTTCATAGACCCGAAAACAAATACTCCAAAGTTCGAAAAGTAACTACTTTACAGAATCGAAACGCTTCGTTCAGCAATTTTTTCCCAGCAACGTGCTTTTTCAAAAAATTATCGTCTACCCGTCTGATGTCGTCACACCAAAACCATGTTAGTATTGCGTTAGAATTCCGACACACGCAGCAGTTTTATCAGTGCGAAACTTTCGAGTCAATAAAGCAATTCCGGGGAATGTTTACCGCGACATTGTCGTGTAGGTCCCCACTTTTTACGCCAAAGCGGAATTCGAACGCCAAATTACGTTATCGCTCAGAAACGACGAAAATAAATGTGATTTGTTGACATTGAATAGTAATTTTTCAAGGTCTGAAAACAAACGTATCACACGAACGCGAGCGACATCTACTGACACGTGCGTCTATCTCCGTTTCATTTAGTTTCTACATCGGTGACCCTGTTTTAACATACATCGGCCCACTGATGGTAATTGTTTTACAGTAAGTATGACAATGCTGCAATTATATACCACAATGGAAGATTTCAGAATTATTATTAAGATTTATCAGGAAAATTTCACCAAAAAAATCGCTGTCGAAGCGAGACATTTAAACAATTACCACTAAGTCTCCTCATTTCTTAAAACATGACAATAGCAACTCTCGTGAATTTTATAAATTAATAGTTTCTAAGTCATTTTACCAAATTACATTCTGAGATTTCAGTCAGCACAATACTAAGACGAATTATGTAAATAATTATAATGATAATAATAATTATGTAATATTTATAGAAATGTAAAGTAAATACTTTACATTTATTTTAAGTGGGGCTATATAATAATAATAATAATACAACAATATAATAACGTATAATTTTAAGTTTGGCCCTCAACCAGAAAAAGTCCAATACCAGGACCCACGATATTGTATCTTACAATAAATAATTGTAGTAAATTAATGTTTATAACAAATAAATAATAAATTTTAATTACTCATTTCCTCCTCACACAGACGAAAAACAATTTAAAATATTTTTAATCCCAAAAAGTGAGACATTCTATTGATAGTTTTCAGTGTTGCACAGTTATTTGAACAAATGTTTCCATGTACCCAGACGTCACGCGCCTATCGAGCGATGCAAGCGAATTTGTGGAAAACAGCTCTGACGAAAGAGCATTAGGAAAAGTGCTCACACAATGAGAGCGCACGTTGGCTTGACCTTGAACTGCGGCATATAAACAGAGGTCCAAATTGGGAAACAGCACCCAACGCCTATACTCTGTCTCACTGGAGATCGTTACGTGATTGGAATGAACGAGCGAGCGCCGTGGTGCTGCCATCTATTGGTCATAATCTAAACTAGACTGGCCCTTTTTTTTTTTTTTTTTTTTTTTTTTGATTGATAGAACATATTTTCTGTTTAATTTATTAAATATAATAACTAAATTTTTTAAATATAATAATTAAATTTTTTAAACAATATAATTAAATGTTACTGAGGATCAATACATTAATAGGAGAAATTAGGAATAATAATGTTAAAATACATACCGTCCCGGGACATTCCAACAGCGATACACTTCTTAAGACGACAGTATTGGCAGCGGTTGCGGTTAATCCGCAGGATAGAACATTGCTGATTTTTTGTGCAAGGTCTGTATTGTATCTTCTGTTGAATGCTTCGCCTAAAGAATCCCTACAATGAGAAGGAAAAAAAAAAAAAAAAAAAAAGGAATCTTCAATATTGTCCATAATAAAATTTTTAAGATCTCAGTTTAAGAAAAACATGATAATATTTACAAGATGCAATATTATTGTTCTATAAAATATGTGAAGTAAAAGCAATAACAATTTTAATGGCTCCTTGGAGAAGATAATAAATTCCCAGAGAAAAAAAAAATTATTTGGAGTCAGGATTTATTTCTTGTTTTTGCGATTATGAAAAAAAAAAAAAGAAAAAAACAGTAATAAAGTCTTCGATAAATAATTATTTAAATATACAACCAACCAATATATAAATAATTATTTAAATATATAACCAGAGTACATAAATAATTATTTAAATATATAACCAGAGTACATAAATAATTATTTAAATATATAACCAATTAAAATGAATAACAATTACTCTGCAATTTTGGCAACTATAAATTAAAAACCATAATTAACAAGATAAAAGATAAATAAATTATACAAATTTATTACATAATTTAAATTACACATTTATAAAAAAAAAAAAAATATCTAAATATATCAATCCAATAAAATAAAAATAAATCATTTACAGATTAAATAAGTAATCAATTAAAATAATTACCAACTAAATTAAAAAATAAATTAAAATAAAAATACTATAATTATTTAAAAATAAAAAATAAATCACAAGCATCAACTTACGTTTTTTTTTTAGGAATATTTTTCCCAGTCTGGGGAGGTTTTGGTTTAAGACTCTTGAGACACATTTAACAACCACAGTAGAACAAATCGTGATATGATCACTATACACCACGCACTTTTAATACAATGTCCATAAATATTATTAATCAAGTCCTTATTAGCTCCAACACTAATTAATTAATTAACGCACAAGCTACCCACACAGCTTAATAAATTAAATTTGAATAAATTAACGACACACTAATTAAAAACGCAATGGTCTAATTGCATCTCCTACAAGTCACAAGTATATTTCACACACAGAATGCTTTATAGTTCACAACGAAACGCGGAAACACAGCTCCGATCCCGATCAACTTTCGATGGTGTGGCAAGAAACAAAAGCAAATATCAACCAGCACTGAGAAAAAAAAGCGTGCACATTTCACCAGAGCCACAGCACAACTGAGAGAGAAGAGAAGTCCCAGAAAGAACCGCTGGCTTCCTACTTTGCCCGATTTCTTTTTTTTTTTTTTTTTTTTATCATTTTTAATTTTATTATTTTGTTCGAGCAGTCCCCAATAAACTCCAAACAATTTAGGTCAGGCCAAACGACTCGTCTAAAAACAAGAAAGGGGGAGGGAGGAAAAAAAAAGCCTATCATACATACATGCATGCATATAAGTTACGCAAAACTCCCTTTGCACTAACATCCAATCTGACCCGATTCCAGAGCGAGGGGTTCAACGACCGGGCAGAACATGGCACACTTTACCGAAAGTGAAAGTTTGAGCAGGGAGGGCGAGAGAGGGGGTGGGAGGCGAGATAAAATAGATACTATGAAGTCACCATTGGGGGGGGGATTGATCAATCACGTGATCCATATTCAAGTTCAGCACAAACGATCCAACGAGCATACAGGCCGAACTGAAAAAGGGGGGATAATGTTCAATTAAAAAAAAAAAGTAGAGAAAGAAAAAAAAATGAATAAGTGTAAGCGCTTCAGGCCGTTGACCTCATTGGCCTGGAAGTTGGGTTACATTCGGTCATTCAACCCAAATGTCACTCTGTGACGTCACGCCGCGAGGAGATATCCCATTGGACAGCGGTTTCACCTGGGTTGGAACTGCTGATTGCGCTAAGTTGAGGTTACTAGGTGGAACACATGCGCGTTTTTTTCTTTTGTGTGGTTTTTCTTTTTTTTTCTTGCTGTTGTTACTCAACAGAGTTACCGTTCTTTTCCATTGTGGGAGATAATTCCCACCACCCCCTTACGCAAGCGAGGGTGGGAGGGATTTAATGAATTCAGACCCTACTTTTTCTATGGGTGTCATTAAAAGGAATTTTTATTTATTTTTTTAGATTTAAATTTTATAAAAGTTATTTCTCTTTGTATACTCTTGATGTTTTAACTTAAGCATTATGTATCTATTACCTATGCAACTTAATAAAGATAGTTCTCACATAGTTTATGTACATGAATGAAAAAAATTAGCTTTCAACATTATAGTGATGAATACATTTTTAATTTATTATATTTTATATTTATGATAACAAATATTTAATTAAATACTAATAGCACTAATATTGTAAAAAATCATTATGTTTTATTTTAAATTTACATATAAAATTAATTTTTAAGAAAATATTTATATGAAACAGATATATTCAGTTTCCAAAAATTAACATAACACAATGCATTATTTTTATAAATTAATTAAGATAAAATTATAAAACTATTGTTTTTATTTTACAATGCAACTACAGCTACTTTACAATACAATTACAAGTCACGAATAAAACTATTGCATATTTTAAACAAGACTTTTATAAATTAAAATTATCAAAATTAACCAATTCTTAATAATAAATAATTTGGAAGTATTACAATAGTTATTATTAATAAAATTAAACATAATCACATAAAAATAAAGACTCAGTCACTAAAAAAATTATAATTTTTCCAATATGAATCGTTAAATTAAAAATAAAATTTTTTTAGAGAAATTTAAATTATAAAATGTTACATAAAGCAAAGTATTAAAAGCAACATGATATAAATACAAAGAAAATATTGGAATTATCAAATAACATTTTATCAAAAATTATTAAATTAAACTCTACCTTGCAACGATCCACAGTCATGGAGTACAGTAAAATTCAACGAAAACTAAAATTAATAATTAACTAAACGCTAATAATAGCTGTCAGTGAGTTCCCCGAACTGCAATTCCGCACACAATTTTGTAACAAGACGCAACTAAGTTCCCAACTCAGAAGCACAAAATCTAACGGTGTTGCCACCACTAGAACAAAAACCTACATATGGAAAAATACAGGAAGCAGACGATAGGAGAGCGGTTGTTGAACCCGAGCATCATGGGTAACCCTGAACTTGAACAACAACCAATCACTTTCTTGACTACTTCCAGGGCAATGACCAATGAAAAGCTCCCGTGCGAAACACGTGACTTACAGTTATGGGAAGTATATATAGAATTTTTTTTTATTGTTGAATTTCAGTAAATAAACAATTATTTTATTATATTGCATAAAAATGCCCTTTTTATGCATTATTATTTTTATGCACATTTATTTTACGCATTTTAATGCAATATAATTTTTATATTTTTAAATATAATTTAATATATTTTTAAATATAATTGAATTTATTTTTAAATATAATATAATTTATTTTTTAATATGAAATAATATATTAAAATATAATTTTTAAATTTTTTATATAATTTTTATGCATAAAAATTCAATTGAGAATAATATTTTTACTTTTTTTTTTAAAGAAAATTTGCAAAAAAAATTAGAATTGCTCTGATAATGTAATAAAAAAAATTTTTTAAATAAAGATTTTATAGATATTCTCAACATTAAAAAAAATAGAAATATATTGTTTAAGTAGTTTTCATTGTAACTATGTAACTCTATGTTAATAAAATTTTCTCTTCTTAAAAATACTTCGTTAGCAAACGAAAAATTTTAAAAATAAATTTCATTTTAAATATTGAAAATAAAAATAATAATTCTTTCTTTCTTTTAATTTAGCCATTTGATAACAAAAGATATTTCAGCAAAAATTATTCCAAATTCCATATAAACTGAGTTACATCATTTTCCCTCAAAAATTCAGATTATGCGTGAATTTTAAAAGGAGCATTGCTAAATTACTCAATTAGAATAATTAAGGACAGATTAAAACTAATAAACTAAACAATTTACTAAACTTCCAGTGTGGGTTGCACTTTTTTACCCATCCATCCGCTAGACCGGTCAACGACCTCGTGAACGAGAAATGGCTTCACTGAAACACATTTCTGCCGGTCGTTCACCCCATGTTACGTATTTTCAAGGCCACCGGATAACTTCGTAGGTAATCCCCGTGTTTATGCGTTGCAGGGAAACAAACACAAACATGCTACGTTTTTAGAGCAGAAAACGAAATCTGGGTGGTAGTAAGGATCAAAATATTTGTTTTTCTCCTAGAAATGTGCTTTTATAATAGATATTTACTCTATTTTAATTAAATTTATTTTATATTGCTTTTACTTCACTTTTTTAAAATAAATTTATCATTTTCTTTTTAAAATAAAGAAAAATTTTCTTACCTTACAACCTTCACAGGAGTGAACACCATAATGAAATCCACTAGCTTTATCACCACAAACCCGGCAAAGCACTGTGGTCCCATCAAACTCTGCAAAGAAATAGAATACAAAATTAAAATATATTCTCCTTATAATTTATATTATAAAATATATGCATTATTATTTTTCACAGTGAAATAAGAAATTTTTGCAAAATTTTATATTTTATACTGAAGAAGTATTTTACAAAGTTAAAAAAAAAAAAAAAAATATGTTACGTTTTATATAATTTTAAAATTTACTTGAACAGTTTTCTCTATAAACATAAAACCAATGCACATAAGATTTGCTAACATTTTTCTTATTTTGCATTGATTATGCTTAGTTGTAAATAACCAATTTTATTTCTAACGTATATAATGGTTTAAAAGTGACTTTTGGTTAAAATTTTAATAAACTAAATGATTAGCTATGATTTTTTTAAACATTTCATCGACTTCATTTTATTTTTGCAATTTTAACATTTTTAGTTGTACTTTTTTAGTATTTCTTACATTGTTTCAACGCCAATTTTTTGAAAATTTTCACACTGAATATTTTATAACCACAATAAATGCAGTGTAAATAATATAAATTGTTTCATTTAATATAAAAAAATTAATAGTTTTTTCGAAAGCTTTTGTAGCTATCATAATTATGTACCACTGTACCAATTTTTTATTTTTACTTTCCTAAAAAATATTATTAATTGTTTACTAATTTTTACAATGTAAAATATTTTAATATATTTTTATTAATTATATATGATTTTTTTTTTTTTAAATTTTGTGATTGTTAAACATAAGGTGAGGTCAACGACCTCCCTTAACGAATTTTTTTCTGAATTTGTATCTGAATATTTTTATATTATTAATATAAGCTTTAAATAATATAAATATATGCAGATATAGCTTTTTTTAGATATCTAACTTTGTAAAAAAAAAAAAAAAAAGCAGCATTTCTTTTCATATATGAAATACTGCTTCTTTTTTTTACAAAACTAGATCATGCCCTTTCCAAATTAATTTATTTTAATTAATTAATCTTTATTCACTTTCATAAACACATAAATTTGTAAATATCACAGTGTATCTCAAATTAAGATACATAGGCATACTTTTTACGACATTAACTTGTCATACTACATCTCTTGCACGTGTGGAAGCAATATAAGGCACCCATCACAAGAGAAGCCTTCTCTGGCAGAGAGTTCATTGACCCCAGAGGAAAGCTCGGCAGAATCGGAAGCGCATGAGATAACAATGCGAGTGGGAGAAGCGAGGGAGGGTGGAGAGAAAAAAAATCTGGAACACGAGATCGTTTGCCAGCTTTCATCGTCATCAGACGATTTCATTTGCGTTTCAAGTGGGCCACTTAATCGCATTACTTCATTTAAATAGATAAGGGAAGCAAGTAGCACACTGTTTCTTTTCTTTCTTTTTTTTTTTTTTTTTTTTTTTTAAAAGTTTCTGCACTATTTTAATGCACGAGACAAAAAAATGTAGTTCAATGGATTTCACACTGTTAATCAGTTAAAAAAAAATGTAATTATTTGTAAATATATAATTGATAACCTTATTTGTACGCTTTTCCATATATTGATTTCTAGTAAAGTTCATTATGTAATTGTTAAATAAAAAGAGTAAAAAATTTTTTAATTAATTTTAATAATATTTAGAGTAAAAAAAAATTTTAATCTTGAAAATTAATTAATTAAATTGATTAATTTTTTTACAATTCCAATTTTTTTTTTAAGGCGCATGATATAAAATGACTATTCTAAATCAAAACAGGAGTCATTGAACTTGGATAAAACATGGGACTTTTGAACCCTTCACTCCCTATATGCTAAGAGAAAAATAAATTTAATTTTTTATTTTTACTTTCTTAAAAAAATATTAAACTGTTTACTGATTTTATAAATTAAAATCTTTTAATATTTTTTTTATTAATTATATATGTTTTTTTTTAATTTTTTTGATTGCTTAAAAATAAGGCGAGGTCAACGACCTCACCTTAACGAATTTTTTTAAATTTGCTTTAATATTACATAAATATAGTCAGTTAATTGATAGCATTTTAATATTTAGAACATATTAATATGGTATATTATAATAATTGCACAATTTGTAATAAATTTAACACTTTAAATAGTATAATTTGTATAGTATGTATTATTGTATAATTTTCTTTCAAAAATTTTACAATTTCATTTTATTTTATTTTTTGCATTAAAAAAATTTTTATCATCACAGAATAAATACAAAATAATATATATAATATATATATATAAAATTTAAGTAAAGAACTTCTGATTGAAAAACGTTTAAATTTATGAAGTTTTAGCTTATAAAGGATTTTTCTTAAAATAATCATTTTTCATTTTAAATGTATTCATATTAAAATATATTAAACAAAAGTTTTTATAAAGTATAGGCATTCTAAAAATGAATTGTTTGCTTAAAATTAGAACAGAGAGATTTACTAATTCCAAGTAATGTGAAAGTGCTCGAAAATAAATCCAATAGAACCTTATCTTTAAAAAATAAGTAGAATACTATAGATAATTTTGTTGACTCCAAAGAAGTCCCTACTTTCCAAAGTAGGATACAGCAAAGATAAAGATTGCATTCGTACAGGCACCTTAAAAACGAGATTACTCCTATCGCAGTTCAATGACCTGTCCCCTTCCCCCCCCCAGCCTGTCATAACATATAACAACCCTTCTAATACAACTGATAAAAAAATATTCAGAACACAATTTTTTAGAAGATAAAACAAGAAAAAAAAAAAATTTTTTTTTGTTTTTTTTTTTTTTTTTTTGTTCGAGAATAAATATTTTATTAAATTAAATATAACTTTAATTTCGTAAAATATGAATTATTATTATCAAGTAATTGATAATTTTTGTAAAAATATAATGTCATAAAAACAAACTATATTTTTTATCCTCAATAAATTGATTTCAGAATTAAGGGGTATTGCAGAGAAAACACTATTACAGTTATGGTTGGAGATGAAATTTTTTTTTTTTTTTTTTTTTACCAGAATACATATTTTATTAAATTAAATATAATTTAAATTCGTTTAAAATATTATATTATTATCAAGTTATTGATAATTTTTAGTAAAAATATAATGTCATAAAAATAAACTATTTTTTTTGTGATTAACAATTCGATTTCTGAATCAAGGAGTTTTTGCAAAGAAAACACTTTTTACAGTTACGGTTGGAGGTGAAATTTTATACACGTGACTAACATTGGGGAAAAACCGTAAACAATAATAGTGTTTGAGGAAAATTCTGGAAAAAGACGCCCTGGTCTGACCTGACTTCCTATGACGTCAACATGAACAAACAATGCTCTATGGTATGATGTCTGCGCAACTGACCCGTGAGTAATTAGTGACGTCAGAGGGGGAGACTGCCACACGGAGAGATGACCATAAGTGTTATTGCCCTTTTCGGTGCAATTAAAATTTAGATCACTTTTTTTTTTTTTTTCGTAAACAAATGCAAATATCACTGAAATCTTTTAAGGCAAACCTTTTAAAGTTTGTTTATAAGAAGTTTATAGATTTATTTATTTATTTTACATCCTTTACATTTAAGGTTTACACAATTTCATTTCCAAGTAAGAAATATATGATGTTTTTAGATATTGAAAAACCCCAAATATTGCCATATTAAATTTTTAAAAATGTAATTTATTGAAAAATTTTACTGCTACCAACTAACTTTAGCACATGTTATACAAGGGAAAGTTGAAAAACAAATTTTGACTTTTTTGAATTCTCATATTGAAGTATAATTAAACAAATATAATAAAAATATTAAATGCATATAAGAAATTAAATAATATTTATTTTCCATCTAAATTTCGTTATTTTGTATTGTATATTTTATAAGACATAAAAATCCAATAGCCATTCTTTTTTTTTATTGTCTAACCTTAAATATAAAAAATATATAACATCAAAATATGAAAGGCATAAATTTAATTTTAAGATAAATGAATATAATAAAAAGTATAACTCAATGAAAATATGTCTAAATCTAAATATTAAAATTTAAGTGTAAATATTTTCTAGTAGTCTTATCAGAAATATTATCAATTTGACTAGGTCATTGACCTATTGAGCTTGTTATTATATGTTTCGTGTTAATATGTTATCAGCTGTGAAAACTTAGTCGAAAACAATCCAGCTGATAATATGACAGAAATCAGTAGGTCAGTAACCTGCAGGTCAAATTTTAGTTAAGAGGGGGCATTGACAGCCGAAGAACTGTGAAATATTTTAGTTCTCATCTTTATCACACCGCGCCGCCATCTTCGTTTCCATAGCGACGATGTTGTCATGGAAACCAATCGTATCCGGCCATTGACCTTGGCAGCAGTTTACCCACCATGCAAAGCGCCGGCAATGATGGCGACGCCCGTGGTTTGTTGTTAACGAAATTATTTTTTTGATTGAAATTCGATTTAATTTTAGAACAAGTTTGTTGTCAACCTTGAAATTCTATTTCTAACTAACTAGATGATCGTTTTTTCATTTTACGTACAAGCCATAACACTTACAAAACAAAAAAGACATTACAAAACACCCTAGATGAATTAGTTCTTGCTTATACTCTTTTAACATAATTCTAACTTTTATAACGCAAGTGAAAGTAGAGAGAAAATTTAAAACATGATGTAAATACATATATAACACATCAAAAACTCTTATACGTTTATACATTTATAATAAGTATATGTACTTAAGTTTTAAGATATTTATTTATTGATTGACACTTTGATTTTCTATTACGAAATCGATATTTTTAAAACGTTCTTTCTAACAGCCCAGCTTTAAAATATTTAATTCAAACAATCTCTTTGATTTTTTGGGTAAAATAACAGATTTTTTTTTTTATTTTCAATAATTTAATATTTCTAGATTAAATTTAAAGGATCACATTAAAAAATAATTTAAGTAGCTTTTCAAATTCATTGACATTAAACATATAATTTTATACTTTTATGATTTTCAATTTTAACTTTCACTATATTTCACATTTTTACCAGATCTATATTTTAAAAGTATTATTAAAAAATATCATAACTATAGCAAAATTTATATAGAAAAAGATATATATTATTAAAACTATATCGGTTTGTGACTTATTCTTTTTATGACGTTTTAACATAATTGACAGTATTTTAAAATCCTTATTTCGTACTTAACTCTGAAAATTAAACCTGTAAAAATTAATTTAAGTAATTTTACCAATTTTGCACCACATAAAAAAAATGTCTTAACTTTTGAAAAGTTTTAATATCATTTACCACAATTTTAAAAGTGTCATTCAAAATATAATATAAGTTACTACTATAAAAATGCCATAAAATTTAGCAATAGAAAAATATGATTATTTCAAATAAAACATCATATTCACCTATTTTAAGGTCGTTCTCTCTTTTTTTCATGTTCAGGCACTGAAGCAGGAATGGAGTTCAAAAGTTGCAAATCTTTCTCACTCAGAATCATTTTGAAGCTTTTTTCTTAATATACGATAAAATCCAAGTAACAACGAGTAGAAATCACGTCGACAAAAAAAAAAGATTCAAAATATGTTTTCCTCACAAAATATTTCCTTGCGTTTTCTTTTATATTAAATAT
The DNA here is from genome assembly GCA_021605095.1 of Caerostris extrusa. NCBI lineage: Eukaryota > Metazoa > Arthropoda > Arachnida > Araneae > Araneidae > Caerostris > Caerostris extrusa. The sequence goes on along the minus strand of BPLR01017308.1, from coordinate 117,298 downwards.
ATAATATTAATAATAAAATATATTCCTCTCAACATATCACACCGCATACATATATATTCAACATCCACTGATTGAAGAGAATCGTGCACGTTGTCCCGCAACATGCACCGACAGAGTAGTAATGGCAAGTTCACCAAGTATTCCAGTCATAATAATAATAACAAAAAACGAGAAAGTTGTGTGTGATTCAATCCAAAGCGGCAGAGGTATCGGCGAGGTTGCGGCTAAAAACCGAAACTTCGTAGTAGTTGAGATGAGGAGAAAACAGTGATGCCAAACGCCGGTTTCGAATTCAAGGTCTCAACTGACAGGGAAAGTTGTTGGGTAGCCTAGGTTATTCTCGTGAGCGCGTTCAGGTGTGGCAACACAAACCGGTACAGCCAGAATCTAGAGACTCAATGGTTTAAAGAAGAACCCAATGTTGGCTTCCCTCAAGTTCAGATTATTATTTTTGCGATTATTTTTTTCCTCTGCGAAGACGAACGCGCAAACCGGCAAAAGCTTCCGGAGCCAATGGGAAGGCGAGTTAGGAAATGTAAGGCTTCCGCTCATTGGCGGGTGGCGGAGTTTTCGTCCGTAGGCTCCTCCCCGCGGCGTGGAGGTTCATTGACCGCAGATTTTCGAGAGACCAGTTCACCATTGCTACTTTGATCACTGTGTCACTTTGCGCTTTTGGCGCGATTCACTTGGCGAAAGTCGGAACATAGCCAAGGGCTGCTCTTGGGCATCCACTCTCGATTTTTTTTTTTCCGTTTCAGTCTTCCCAAACACGCTAGGTTTTCCAGCGCAAATTGGGTTTCGCGGCGTTTTTCTCGCTGAAATCTTCATTAGCATTTACGGCGCTCTCTCGTATTTTAAATGCTGGATCGATATTCTTTACACAGCCCCAATTATTTTCTAGAAGAGGGAATGTAATTTAGTTAAGTGTCCTTTTCTATTTATTTATTATTCGTATATTTAGTTACACACTGCGCTTTGCTTTCTATCGATATCGAAGGAAAAAAATATTTCTAAATTCTGAATAAAATGTTATTGTATATACGGTGGCTTAAAAAAAATTATAAAAGTAATTTTTAAATTTAAACGACATTTTTCTTTTGATAATTTAAAATGATTAAATTAAAATTAATATAAATACTCATAATTGGATAAGTTTGAGCGTTAAAACTAGATAGATTCAAATGAAAGTAGCTTCTAGCTTCTTCTTTGATAGGTAATTTTTTTTTTTTAATTACGTAATATATTTAATAAAAAAAATCAATTTATTAATGAATATCACAGGATAAATAAAATTATACTTTCATAAAATTTTATGGATCAATTTCTTAAATAAACCCTTAATTATAATTGCAAAAGTATAGATTATATTAGTCGTGGCCAAATTAAAATATTATAAATTGTATTACTTAAGAAAACCTGAACTGAAACAGTTGTGCATTATTTTTAAAAACAAAGCAATTTTTTGTTTTGTTTTGTTCTGTAAAGTAGCGAATTTTTAACGCAGAAAATTCTTTCGTCTTACAACAAAGTTGTAACACAAAAACTATTATACTTTTTTCTAAATATATATATATATATATACGTAGCCTTATACTATTGTGAATTTTTTTACTTTTGATACACTAAGAATATCATTAAGCTATCTTCACCACATATCAGGGGCCAAGTGGCCGAGTAGCTGCCGCTCGGTACCACATTCTGGTTCGAGTCCCAGCGGTGATATGGATGTTTGTAGTGGTTCTGAATCCACTTTAAACTCTATTAGCCCTCGTGTGCACAAGATGACCGTAGAGCGACAAGCCAAACCAAATCACCGCATATCGACACTAGAATTCACAAAAATCTAACCCAACAGGCCAACGAATATTAAAAACTTCACACTTTAACATGATACAAAAAACCTTCGCACGTGCCGATATCAAATTGAAAAAAAAAAGAAAGCAAAGACATATAACCCGAACAGAAACCGCTTATCTAAGCCCCGGCTATCAGTTGGAAATCCGCCGAACCAAAAAAGGGTCCACCAGCAGCAGATAGGAGAGTCTAAAAACAAGCGCCATATGAGTCAGTAAGCGAAAACCTCCTTGACCTTGGAGCGGTTATCAGAGTGAGTTGAACCACCAGCTAAAGGATGCTGCAGTAAAAACAAAAGCGACAGGGTGGCACATAGAGGAAAGGAATTATTTTCAAGGGCAAACTCCGTTAACCCTTTCTGCTGCTGGTGTAGCACGTTTGCCACAAAATAAGAGCCATTTACATAATGGAGCGAAAATGGAGATTAATTGATGCTCCATTGGTGAGAGGTTAGAGGATAAAAGTCAGAGTGTATATGCATGTTATGAGGGTGGTGTGTTTTTAAAGTAAATAGCTGGTTTTGTGTATATAAAACACAATTGTTGTGACATTCAGAAAATAATCATTTATTTTTATAATTTTGATACATAAAACATGTATTTAAATATTGTGTAGTATGAAAGTGGTGCAAGTTAGTTCAATCAAATATTGAGATGTATTTGAGGTTTTCATTTGTGTTTGAATCAAATAAAAGATTCCGGCAAAAACTTAGCAAGCTTATTAGAATCTTATACCATTGATTGAGTTATGATTAATATAAAAAACAGTTATTTATTTTATTTTTTTTTTTTTATGAATTGGACTTATGCAAATAAAAATAATTAATTTAATTAACTGCTTATGATCATTTAAAAGTCATTTCAGCATAAGAAGAGAGGAAAGATACTAAATGAAATCAATATTATAATATAAAATCATTATTATTATATTTTTATATGATAATGATAAAAGTACCATTTACAATGTAGGTAAAGGAGAAAATTAAAATAAAGTAAGCAGTATATTGGTAGGATTTTACGATATTATTTATATTTACAAAAAAAATAGGGGTTTAATTATGCATAGGATTTAACGGGTTAAAAATTAATGTACATATAAAATTTAAAAATTATGCAATACACAAAAATTAAATGTAATAGGAATTTAAACCATAAAAAATGCATAAAAACCATTAAAAAGTGTATAAACATAAAAAAATTACAAAAATCAAGCGATGTTTCACACATTGATCATACATCATATCCTAGTTTATTTTTAGATTTGACGTAAAAAAAAAAAAAAAAATTGAAAATATTCCACTAAAAATTTTTTTTTAAATTTAAACGTCTGTAAATAAGCTACTAATAAAATATAGTTCGAAATGTATTGAAAATCTTAAAATTTTTAATCATAATTTGTGCATTATCATAAGATATATGATTTTTATTGCATTATCATAAAATAAATGATAACCTTTCTTTCTCCTTTCATAATGCAAGAATGATTTAAAATCTAAAAACTTTTCCAAGACCTTAACTAACACTATTGTAAATCAATCCGTAATTATATTTATTGAGTTGAAAACAAATTATTCATAATCAGTTTTTTTTTTTTTTTTTTTTTTTAAGTGCAAACGATATATTTATTTATTTATAGAGGAAATAAATAAATAGATTAATTTAATTTCAATCAATTTAAAAGAATTTTTCGATTAAAAGTATTAAAATCGTTGCGGATTTGCAAGCGCCGGTATTTTGAAAATGGCCGACAAAAGGGGTGTTCGTATCATTCGGTTTGATGATAGTGGCAACGGCTTGATCGATCGGAGGGTAGCGTGGGCAGAATACAAAAAATCGTTACAATGTCAACGCTCTGAGTTATTTTAAGAACAAAAATTGGTGGCTATTTTAATGCAAACGATTTGCTTTATAAAGAGTTTTTCGAACGAATTTTGTACGAATTTATGCTTATTTTATTAATATTAGTTTAACCTAAATCGCTTTATGGTTAAGATACCATGGATAATTTTTGTAAGCATTTTGAGTTGTTTATAATTTATATAAATTGAGACAATATTTACAAAATTATATGTGTTTTTTTTCCATTTCCATTCCATATTGCAAACGATTTGCTTTATAAAGAGTTTTTCGAACGAATTTTGTTTGAATTTATTAATATATTTTATTAAAATTAGTTTAACTTTAAGTCTCTTTATGGTTTAGATACCTTAAATAATTTTGCAAATATTTTGAGTTGTTTATAATTTATATAACTTGAGACAATATTTACAAAATTATATATTTTTTTTTTTTCTTATATTTGACAATATATGGAAATGTTTTACAGCAATCGAAAGATGGTTCATTCAAGAATATATGAAAAAATTAAATTATACTAAACATAATAGAATTTAGTATATATTAATTCTCATATATATGAAATTCAGCACTCATATTGATTTAATATATTAAATCAATATGCGAGTTGAAGATTCTTTTTGTGCAATATTATTGATTGGATATAATTTAGTTTTCATGAATAAAAATTGTTCTATCATTCATTATTTTATCTTTAAAACATTTCTGTCCGTTGCCACTTTTGTATTCAAAATTCTTAATAAATATCTAAATTATTCGTGTATATCTCATTTAATAAATAAAATATTTAAAAAAACGGATTTTTTTTCTTGTTATTTGTTATTTAAAAAAATTCAACATGTAAACAAATTTAAATGAATATATAAATATATTTTTTTCGTTCGTTCGTTCTCGTTCAAAAACTCGTTCAACAAATGTAATTTAGAATTCTGTAAAACATTCTACATTCTGTAGAATGCAGAATTTCTATTTAAAAAAAAAAAAAAAGGTGCTAATAGGTTTAAACTTTGAAGGTTTCTGGGATGTTTTCTGTTTATTTATTTACTCCAAAAACATAATTTGGTGGAGGGAAATGATTTTAAATTAAAACGACTGACTATTTCTATTGACTATTTCCGACGCTCTCGGTGGGTGGTATCGGTAACCAAGACAACCGGATTGTCCAAATAATTATGCCAAAGTTTTCGCAGAAATTGAACAGCGCATTGTGTCACTGACCTGAGTGTTACTGTTGCCATTCTCTCTCTACGAATGCACGAGTTTTCAAGTGCTTCTCTCTCCCTGGTTGGCCTTTTGGTTGTTCACCCCTTGAAACAGCGGCGGTTGCGGTGGAAGTAAATAAATCTTCGGTTTCGCAAATACAAGCAAAGGGTTTTTTGCGAGTCGAAGAATTGAGAAATAAAAGGATTTCTAATAGATGAATGCACGAGAAAAAAAGATGGTCTTCTTCGATTTCCACGAATTTGCAAGCAATTCGTATGTAAAATGGGTGTTGCACAGGTGCAAGAGATTTTAATCGTTGAATATTTTATTGTATATGTCAAATTTTAAAGTTATTTTGAATTTAAATTTCATTGCAAAAGTTTCACACGTTACATTTCACAATTTATTTTGAAAACCAGAGAAAACCATGTTATCTTTAACAGTTGAACGAAAACATAGTGATTTAATATTTTGTTGGTTTCTGTATTTTATGGATTAAAATTAAATTGTTCAAAGATTTTCATAAAAATGATAAAAGATGAAGATAATCTTAAAGATGTTAATGAATATGATCATCAAAAATGCTCATGAAAATGATAATGAAGATGTAGCAAAAAAGGAAAAATTTCTTTTTGATAAATTGTGCATGAAATATAGCATTAATTTTTATCATTAAGATTTTTTTTTTTTTTTTTAAGATTTCTTAAAAATATAATTTTTAAACTATGCAAGTGCATATTTAATAATAGTTTAATATAATAATTTAATTATTCATAATATATATATACCAAATGTACAGATTGGTAAAAAAACATTAAAGTAATTTTTAAAATGTTAATTAAAAAATGAATTTATATTCAGAAAAAAATACATAATTATATTGAAGCTATCATCCTTTCTCCTCAGTCTAATCCTGCTTTTAAATTTTCAAATGCAACAATAATTTTAAATGAAAAGATTAAAATAAATAAATGAAACTAAATAGAAAGTTTCGAAAAATGAGTATATCATCTTTTTCAAAATATTCACATCACCACAACTTCACTCTCCCTTATTTTGAAGTTTTCATTTAGATCTAGATGAAATGCATTTACAGTACATGTGCATTGATCTAAATTTTTAATAAGTCTGCTAAAAACAAAATAAAAAAAAACTGAATTCATAATTTCGGCTACGTGATATCAACCCAGTGATTTAAGATTTTACTATACTGCTTGTCTACTTTGATTGCCTTATAAATATTATTCAAGAAGAATTTATAAAAATACAATTATCTGGAAAATACATTCCCTTTAATTAAATAATTTTCAACCTATCCAATCATGATTGTATTAATTCTATTAAAAACCAAGTGACTCTACTGCACTTGATACAATAGATTTATACAAAAGTTCCTAAGTATACACTCATCTAGGAGGTGTACTTATATAAATGGAAATTTAAAATCTACTTTTATTATTTCTTTTATATTTAGCCGGTGCATGTTCAATAAATGCACCCACCGATTTTGTAATGGGGGTCCTGTTAACACTTGCACAATGCACCCCGGGGTGAAGGAAACAACCCACAAAAAACCCCCTCCACAACTTTTCGCAACTCCTCAACACCTACTCTTAAGAAATCCCGCAGTACGTTGCCCAACACGCAGCAGGACCCTGCAGCAAAACCCACTCAGATAAAAAAAAAAAAAAAGCGTTCCCATGAAACCAGAGGGATGGAAAAAATCGGTTGCACAACAAAGAACAACAAAAAAAAAAAAAAAAAACATCGCTTGGCCCAACCTGCCTTTTTGGTCTCTCTCCAGATCACTGTGTCAAAAGAAGCAATCTTTCTCGTTCTTCCAAGGTCAACAGACAAAGCAGGGTTCGACGCACCTAGTACCGACCTTGGACGTTTACATGGCGCAAAAAAGCACCATCGTTCGTTCAACTTTTTCAGAATAATATTAAAGGGTAGAGCCTATCTGGTGGCTAAAAAAAAAAAAAAAGGAAGATATATATTCGCGTCGGCCTCTCTCTCAGAGTTGACCTTGAAAAAGAGGATGGAGCGGCTTTACAAAAAAAAAATATAATAATAAATAAACGCCAACTTTCACTCTGTCGAGGGCCGTTAAAATTACATTCGGAAATTAGCGACAAAAGAAAATGGAATGGTTGTTAAGCAATCAAAGCGCATTGAAACGTAATTGTCGGTGCCGTTGTTCTAGGTTCCTTTGTTGTAATGATATGCAGAACTCACAAAGCGTTTGGTAGAGGAACCGCTATATTTTTTTTTTATTAGCGCTTGATCATTATCATAAAAATACTTAGTTATTTTTTATTGTTATGATTCATTTTTCTCTTGAGGTCATGAGTTAAATAACACACGAAACATGATAAACCTTCAAATATATTATTACAAATCGCAACATATTTCTATGAAATAGAGGTGAATATTTTGTTACCATTGATATTCTTTTTTAGTATGATGCTTTTTGATTATTTTAATTAATAAATGTGAAAATATTTCTTCATGTCCATAAATTTTATTACTTTAATAATATTATTAATACAAGTACACTTCAACATTTTTCCACAATATGAAATATCAATATAAACCAAATTTGACTACGTTCAGTCAAAAATGTCAATGCTTCAAGTACTACAATTAAACATTATATATTAATTTAATCTATTTCATACTGTGATTATACCTTCATTTTTCTTTTAGCAATTGATCATTTGTATTAAGATTTCGTGTTTTACAACTTTTTAATAAAAAGTGAACAAAAATGAGATTTTAAAGCCAATTTATTGAAAATTTAAATAAATTAAAAATAATAATAAATTAATTTAATTTAATAAATTTAAATTTTAAAGCCAATCACAATAATTTCCTTACATTCATATCACTTAAAAGACTTATGTAAAACTAAATCGTTAGTTTATGCTATTATTTTTTCAATTTCAGTTAAATAACTCTTGACCATCAATGCCCTAATGAATAGACACATCTAGGCTACAGAATGAGATCATGAATCTGTATCAGAGCTTTTCTAAACACAAACTGTATAATTTAAATTTAAACATTTCATTTAGCTACAATTGCCTATATACTACAAAGTGGAGCATGTAGCAAACTGGCAATATTACCAAGAATTTGCATTTTGTAGGACCTCTTACAAGGTGCCCCCCCTAACTAACCTGCCCTTAAGTCCTTGGCTAACTTTTGCCTTGAACTCCTAATACAGTTCGTACCCTTAAGCAAAGATAGGGACCCTCAAAAAAAGGTGGCGGGGCCTTAAACAGGCTGGTTAGCCTTCATAGGGACAAGTATTTTAAGGGGATGGTGAATACCAAGCAAATTTTACGTCCCTTAAAAGCCAAAGACCCTGGAACTCCGGCCCCAAAGATACCTAGTGGGCCTCAACCAGTCGGCCTCGCTTCACATTTAGGGAGGCCACTTTCAGAGAAGGAGGTAAAATTATGGGCCCTCGGTATTAGAAGTGGGCAATAAATATTAAAGTGATAACCGTATCTCTATGTTTTGGTCTCAAGCATAAACCAAACCCAAGTATGAATGTATATGTATTCTGTTCACGTATTCGAGGCAAATGTGAAAACATTGAAAAGTTTTAAAAATCCGGTTTATAGCAATAAAAAGCAAAAATGTTAAAAAATCGGTGTAAAGATCTGAAAATTTTTATAAGAGAATAAAGTAGATCATGGTAATAGAATGAAAGTTAAAATTATATATATATATATATATATATATTCATTTAAGAACAGCCAAATTTAGGTGAAGAAGGTTATTTTAAGATGATAGATAACAAATTAAACATTTAAAAACAGCAAAGCTGTCTAAATTTTACATTAATTTTATAAAAATAATAATAACATGTAATAACTATAAGAAATATAATAACTTAACAAAATAAAAAATATTTTAACGATAAGAACGATTAACGATAACGATTAACGATTAATATAAGAAATATAATAACTTAACTACCAAATTAATTGCTTTCAAAAATAGCAATTATTATATTTATAGAAAACATTTTTACAGAATTTTAATTATACTTAATTTAGTTAGTTTTAAATTTGAATTTTTGAATTTCTGTTTAATTAAATGTAACATATTAAACTATTATTTTATTCTTACAAAATAGTAACGTAAGAATCGAAAAGCAAAAAAAAAAGAATTATATTAACTTAACTACCAAAGTAATTACTTTCAAAATACAATGATATCATATTTATTTTATTTATATTTCATCCTATTTATTTCATTTATATTTCATCATATTTTTTTTTTTATTTATATTTTAACATATTTATATTTATATCATATTTATACACAAATTTTTGACAGAATTTAATTATTCATAGTTTGTTTTAAATTTGTATTTTGAATTATTTAATTAACGTAACATATTAACAAACTATTATTTTATTCCAATAAAATAGTAAAGAATCGATAAACAATAAAAGATTAAAAATTACGTGATTGTCCTTGTTGTAATCGAGGTTATTACTTCTTCTAGAACTAGAAATATAATTCTTGCAAAGAAAGCAATTTTTATTTGTAGCTTGCCTTGACATTAATAACAGCTAAATTTCTAGACAAACGAGTAGCAAAGAATACGTTATTTTCTTTTTCCCATTTTTGATTTAGTTTTGTAATATTTCCACTAAAGGAAATCTTAATGTTCCGTAAATTTTACACACTATGTGTCCTTCTTTATCGACTTTTTATTTATTTATATATTTTGCTCAAGGCGAAATGAAATTCATTAGAAATAATTATTAAAGTTTTCATTACTTAAGATTTTGAACAATTTATTAATTAGTGTATTTCTTTCTTTTAATTAATCGAGAAGTATCATTTAATATTTTAGTGAAAATTAGAAAAATAAATTATTAAATTAAAATTGCAATTATTGTTCTTAAATTTAAAATCCCCAACACTATTTCTAGTGCATTAATAACTCAGAAGAAGGCAAGTATCTGCAAAAAAATATATATAAATAAATAAAAAATTTTCATTAAACTTAGCAATTTAATGTTTTATTTATTTTTGCTTATTTGGTTCATATTTTTATTTTTATCAAAATATACAGAATAAAATTCTTTTCTATTGATTGTTGACTTAAAGTAAAATAATTTGTAATATTTAATTTAATTTAATTTGTATTGAAATTTAATTTGTGATATTTAATTAGTAATATTTAACATAATAACAACTTAAAAAAAAAAAATTTCAAATTGATTTTTAAAAATAAAATTTAAGTTTTAGTAATAAAAAAAATCATGTAATTTCTTATTTGGAACCATTGTTGTTTCACAGTCTATTTTTAATTAATTTTTCAATTATGTAACAACAGATTTAAATAACAATGATTTGTGGTATTAAATTATTATGCTTTTAAACTTTTAAGTAATTCTGTCTATCTGCTTGTATTGCCATATACATCTCCAGAACTCAAACGAAAATATAAAATACAAATATGATGGAAAAGCTTATTTTTGTGACTTTTGCATTTAAATTATATTTTTTAAGCAATATAAAAACAAATATTCCGAACAAAAAAAAATGCTTACATTTAAGTCCAAAATCTTAATATTTAAAAGATTTTGAGTCCAAAATCAAAATATTTAAAAAATCGTTTTCCCAAATATTAAAAAAAAGAATGGCAACAATTCTCAATGAAAACACTACTACATTGAACCAAACGATAACCAATACCGATGCCATCAAGCCACGATAAAAACAAATACAAAAACAGTAGAGGGCAACAATAAAAAAAAAGAACTTTTCTTTCCTTCTTCTTCACGCTTACTGCAGCGAAGCAGCCATCTTCGACATTCCACCTTGCAGCTCGTTTGCCTTGACCTCAAAAAAAAAAAGTGCCACTTTCTCTACGCTTCTCTCACGTCGCTTATGTAATGAAGGAAAAGGGTGAGGCTCGTCTGTGTTTAAGTTCTGTATGTCTTATTTCCATATTTCTTTCTTTCACATTCCACAGAAATCGACAATCGCATGTGGTTCATCGTACTGTGTCCCACAATGGATCCGTCCTCGCACAAAGTCTAGGATGAGTGGATGCATTTCCAGATCTCATATATTTAATTTTGGAACTTTTTTCGAAGAATTTCTATTATATTTCATACAGCAAAACTTTTTCAGTTTGGGTGGTATTGTCGTTATAAAATGAAACGTCTGGTAATAGAGTTTATTCAAAAGAAAACCAAACAGTAATTACTTGATAAACAAATAATTATGTTGGATCAGCGAAATCAAAAGTATTTTTGATTAACTAATTCTGCCTATTTTAATTCAATTAGCTGTTATTCTTTTATTATTTAATTTATTCTATGTAAGCTTATTAAAAATTTTTGGCAACATATCTGTTAATTCTGTTGGATCAGCGAAATCGAAAATATTTTAAAGTACTTTTTGTCTATATTAATTCAATTAGCTGCCATACTTAATTTATTAAGTATTGCAGCTAATTATCTTAATTTGAATTATTAATGCATTATTTAATTTATCTATGCAAACTTGTTAAAATTTCTTTGGCAGCATATCCAAGTCATATATACCTTTAAAAATTGTCTATACAGTAGCAATCTGAATTGGATTATTTGAGATACTACTAGTTAAATTACTAATTGATTGTGGTCAACTGTTTTTGTACTATTTTTTTTTTAATATTTTTTATATTAAAATCAGTAAAATTTTGCCGCTTTAAAAATATTTTAAATTATTGACAGCTATTCATTTTTTCCCCTTATACATAAATTTTAAAAAAAAATAAGTTGCAAAATCCTTTAAGCAAAACTATTTTTTTGAGGTAGATTTTCTCATGTTATTTTATAAAATAATCAAATATCATGAATCAAAATCAAATGATAATTTATTTTGCAATATTATTATAGATATTTTATTGCAATATTAATACACATATAAAATGCTTTGAATTTTGAACAATTATAACTCTTAAATTCTTTTAAATTACCCATAAACCAAGTTAGAATAAATTACAAATTTATTAAACCTATTTTGTCCAAGTATAAAACAATAAACAAATGATAAAAAATGTCTTTTAAAAAAAGAAATTGTAACTGTATTAATAATACAAATTTCTACAGTAAGGTCTTTTCAAGACGTAAAAGTTTGAGAAATATTGACACATTACTATGTGATGACATTTTTCATACAACATTGCAGAAGAACTATGGTGACTCATTACTAGTTTTTCTGCATTGCAAATGTATCTTTCCCTTTATCATCCAAATTCATGGCTCGTTGACATCTTAATCATAATCTTGACAGACAGAAAATTCTTGTTTTCCATAAACTGCGCTGTCATTAAACAATTTGTAAACAAGAGGTTTCTGCTTCAGTGACATCAAATTGGGTTTATTTTTACTCAGTGAAATGTAACACTAAATATTTTAAGTAAATTGTTCAAAAATAAGCCATTTCAGTAGAGTATGCAGGTGTTATATGAATTTTATGATTGCAACATTTTAAGAATGAGACTAAACAAAATAGCTTACGATGTTATAGATATCTGAGCGACTCGTATTCATGAATTATTTATTGCACATAAAATATTATGAATCATAAAGTAAAAAACACTTTTTTAGTAGCACTTAACAAACAGATTTGCTGTTCTAAATATGATTATAATAAATATAAAACAACTGAAACATGAAATGTTTCAATCCTTTTATCACTATTTATAAAAATATATAATAATCTTTAAAAAAGTATTTTTATCCAAAGTAAGTTTCACTTGTTTTAATTGGAAGCAAAGTGATTGTAAAGTAGCCAACAATGAGAAAACTGTAATAAAATATAATCCTTAAAAACTATTGTTATCCAAAGTAAATTTCACTTGCTTTAATTGGAAGCAAAGTGCAGAACATTTAATAGCTACACAATGGTCACTCAAACTGAAAGATCATTTCTATATACATAAATCTTAACAATGGTTTTACACACTTTAACATTTTCTACCAGAAAAATGATATCGTTCCATAGCTATCAGAATCATGTGCTTAAATTGCAATTCGCATTGATTTACCTGGGTGTTTAACCTTTTGCACAACACTCACAACCCAATAGCAATGGACATCCTATTTGAATTAAATCAACTTTTTTTTAACTAAACAAGAACTTTTCTTCGAAGAAAATTCCTGTAGACATTAAAATGAAATCTGTCCGATGCGCATGTCAATCGAAATGTGATTGTCCAGAAATAAGGATGAAGAATGGACCACAAAAGATCTATAATTCTAAATATAGCACCTTTTAATTCACCATGTTCATTGGACAGACTTCATTTCCATATCTAGAGGAATTTATTCTCCAAGAAATTTTTATGTTTAATTAGAAATGTTGATTGAATTTAAGTATGATGTCCATTGCTATTTTGTTGTGAGTGTTCCCCATAAAGTTAAACACACTGCCAAATAGCAATGGACTTGAATTCAATCAACATTTCTAACTAAACAAAAACTTTTCGTGAAAGATTAATTCCTTGGGACAACGAAAATGAAATCTGTCCAATGGTCACACGGTCACAAAATGTGATTGTCCAGAAATAAAGATGAAGAATGGACCATAAAAGATCTGTAGTTCTAAATAAAGCACATACCTGGCGGATGGTGGCTTCTTGCAGCTTTCTTCCGCCTAATCTGCTGCTCAACTATTCAAACATACTTTAAATTCAGCACTTTCTTCCTACAAAATCGCTAAGCCATCAGCAACAAAGAAGGCATCCAGTTTGTTTTTAGGTCAAGGGCGGTTCCCTTTGCCACTTACTTCTGCAGCGAATCGTGCGAATGGTTTGTGTGGTTCGACCTACTTTTGGATACCTGTGGTCGGGACACGTTTCGAGTGTGATTTTTCCTGGACACTTTTTTTGCCTGTCCGTTAATACATAACTGGATTACACGTGTGACCCAATTTCGGGAGATATTTCCTTATTGTTTGTTGATCAACTGCAGCTAGTGAAAGTATCTGTCTTAAAATAGAGCGAGTGAGAGTTTTGCACGTTTTTTCCGCGTTTCAATAAAGGAAATTCGGTGGTCTCCGAAATTTACTGCGAAATAGACTGAACGTAAAGACGTGTTAAGAATTCGGATTATTAGTAATAAAAACTTTATGTACATCAAAAAAATTTTGATGAGTAATTTTTTGTATAAGTTAACAGGTTGTTTTTGACAAAAACGTTCGGACATTGATAATGTATTATAATGACTAGTAAATACACTATATATATATATATATATATATATATATATACTTTTAGTATTTTATATGAAACATTTTTATTTAATATGACTAAAAAAATTGTATTCTAAATTCAAAATAAGGACATACTATTTTAAAACATAGATTTTTAAAAATATATTAAATTCAACAATGGCACAACTTAAAATGTAACTTAGAAAAAAAAAGTTTTCACAATTAAACTCTTCAACTTAAACTTAAAAAAATTCAATATACAATTAAACTATTAACTTTAAGAGCACTAACAGTGATTTATAATAAGCGATTTGTGCATATAAAGTGTTTTAGATGTTTTCAGAAGTATTATTCAAAGGACAAACGCCATTTGAAAAAAAAAAACATCCTTCTTTTGAGGATTACTGTTCAGAACCATGTATTTTAAAAACATTTGGTGATTTTGAAAAGTGTATGCTTTTGGAAAAATGTTATCTCATTTTATTATTGAAGAACGTATTGTATATTCTTTAAAGCTAGAAACAGTAGTTGCAAAATCTTTTAACAAAATTTCATAATGCTAGTGATTTGTAAAATATTGTATTGTGTAATATTTGAAGTTTTAAAACTGTTTTCAAATGCAAACCTGACAACTGTGCACCACCCAATTCCAACAGTTCTTTCGAGAATTACTGTTCGAACACATATATTTTAGAATGCTTTTGGTGAATTTTGAACTATATGTATGATTTTGGAAAAGTGTCTATCTCATATTGGAAAAGTGTTATCTCATATTGGAAAAGTATTATCTCATATTAGAAGAACTCATATTGGAAAAGTATTATATCATTGAAGAAAGGATTACACATTCCTAAACATAGAAACAGTTATTGCAAAAATTTTTGAAGAACGTATTATATATTCCCTAAAGATAGAAATGGTTATTGCAAATTTTTTTTTTTACAAAATTTCATAATACTAGTGAATTGTGCAATGTCTGAAGTTTTAAAACTGTTTTCAAATGCAAACCTGCCTACTGTGCACAAAACAATTCCAGCAAATGATTCACAGGCACGAACATACCACAACAGGCAGGCGTCATAGTTTAATGACCCACAAGTAAACGGCGCACAGTTGGGTTAAAAATCAGACAATATATCCATAAAGCAGTTGCGCGTCTGGTTTTTTTTTTACTTGAAATTTCTTCATAACTATTCCTACCACAACGGAGAGTTTGACCATTTCAAGAAGACATGGCCACTACTTTCTTATTACGAAAAAAAAAATTAAGAAATAAAACAACATAAAAAAAATGCCAACCAGCTTTTGAATAGAATAATTCAAATCAGCAATGTTGCTCCATGTTATCTTAATACTGAACCAAATTGGAGAGACAGAAAGGGGGCTTACGTAAAGATAATTCTATTGTCTGTAACGGATGCTACGATACTAAATTATTTCGCTTCACTTCTTTCAAAAGCGAATTTATTTTCCTTTTTTTTTATCGTTTGCATCCACTGGATAGCGATTTCAAACTCACGTGTCAATGTCTCTGATTGGCCTTTTATTCTTTCTGCTTTGGATATTACGCCAACGGAAGAGAGTTCTATGCTCGCAAGTAACCCTTTCACTCTACTAATCTTGGATAACAGTAGAATGAATTTCGTTTGTTGTAACGCATTGTTTTTGGGGAGGAGGGTTGATGTTTTTAATAGGCAGGGTGTTTCTAATCGCGGGTCAGGTTAGAGGAATGGGAAAAATTGCAATGAATGAATTCGATTATTTGAATGGTGAAGTCATGTTTTTGCACGTGTGAATAATTTCTAAAATTGATTAATATAGTTTATTTATTATTTTCCCTTCCAATGATAATAATTTTGAATTTTTGTCATTCAATATTATCTATGGTGGGCTACGGAGAGGCCTTCTACGCTACTTTGATGTCACCACAATTCGTAATGAACAAAACGACATTCTATAGAAGTTCTTAATAAAGAAATTTTTAAAGTTTTAATTATTGAGTAATAAAATGTAAAATGTATTTTTAGGCTATATTAATGTCTGATGAATAACACTATATTTAAGTTTTGAATTTTTTTTAAATTTTTAAAAAAGGGGTCTCAAAACTTAAGACTGAGGTCTCCAAATTTACAAAGTTCCCAAGATAGAGCCAAAGGACAAAGATGATCATGGACACCATACTATTTTAACCAAACCATTTATTTAACGTTTGAATTTGAAAAAAATGTTGAAGCATGTTTTAATGCTGAAAAGAGTTGTGATACATCCCATTAGCCAAAGAATATAAGGATGCAGCCCTAAGAATATAAAGATGCAGCCCTATTAGCCAAAGAATATAAGGATGCATCCCTATTAGCCAAAGAATATAAAGATGCAGTCGTATTAGCCAAAGAATATAAGTATGAAGTATCAGCCAAATATATAAGGGTGCAGCTCTATTAGCAAAAGAATATAAAGATGCAGCCATATTAGCAAAAGAATATAAAGATGAAGCCATATTAGCCAAAGAATATAGGTATGAAGCCATATTAGCAAAAGAATATAAGTATGAAGCCATATTAGCCAAAGAATATAAGGATGGAGTGTTATTTCCCATAATAAGCTCATATTTGTAAAAATATCACGTCAATACAAAATGAATACACATTTTAGACTTAGGACTGGGGTCCCCATTGGGTCCCCGAATTAACAAAGTTCCCAAGCGAGGGCCAAAGGGCAAAGATAGTCATGGGCACTCTACTATTTTAACCAAACCATTTATCTAACGTTTGAATTTAAAAAAAAAATGCTGAATCATTGTGTGAACCCTATAAGCAAAAGAGGGTAGGACTTCAATGCCATTATCCATTGAGCACATAATTCCTGGAAGGACTCGCATTAAAACCACACCCTGCATAACCCTCTCTGTTCATATACACTTCTAGCAACGGGATAAAAAAAAAGTTGGATATGAGCCTAAAATGTTAAAAACCTTTTTTTCCCCCTCTCCTAAGGGTTAGTTTTTTTCGAACTGATGCCATTCAACCCTTTAGTAGTCGCCGGAGCTGAGTTGAGTTGTAACCATGCTGTGACCTTCTGCTGCTGCTCAAGTTTGGGTTGATGCACTAACATGCGTGCCACAGAATTTTTTTAAAAGATTTTTTTTTTTTTTTTTTGTCACTTTTGAGTGACGCGAGTAAAGTAAGATTATTTATAGCGCTCCCTGTTAGAAAAATGCTGAATGATTGAGTAAGTGATGTTTTCACCAGTTTCTTGAATAATAAATATTCATCCGAGACATCATTTTTTATGGATTAAATGAGGTTTTGATGTCGGTAAAGGGGTAAGATATGTGTCTGGGATGTTGTCCTGAGATTTACTCTCGGTCTTAAATAAGACTGTTTGTTTTTTGCTCTATAGATACTGCTTTGTTATTTGTCGTAAAACAGAGAAATATTTTTCATTAATTTTCTATATATAATTCTAAAATAAAGTATGTAATTGCGTAATTTTAAAGACCACGTTGTGGAAATTTTATAACTTATGACGAGCAAAAATTACATTTGATACAGAAAATAAATAAGTGGAAGAAAAAATATTTAAACTGTCAAAATGAGTTAATAATTATTTTACATAATTAATTAAAGCATAATTTAATTTAAATAAGATAATCGGAGTACATGTTAAATTATCTTGTAAAACATTACTTTTGGATAATTCCAACCTAAATTATAAATATTTCATCTTAACATAAAGATCAATATCATAATTGATAATTATCTCGACATAGGATCAATATCATAATTTGGCGCTTGGTGACACAGGTTTTGGGTTCGAGCCCTGGCGGTGACATGGATCTTTGTAGTGGTTCGGAATCCACTTTAAACTGTAGATCCCGGTCTAATATGACCGTAGAGCATAGTTGTTGATGATGTTGATGAAGATGATGGAAGTGATGATGATGAAAGTTGATGTTGATGGAAGTGATGTTGATGATGATGAAAGTTGATGCTGCGGAAGTGATGTTGATGATGATGAAAGGTCTTAAATAACATTTTCTTCCAATAATTTCTATTTATTTTTTATTTACTCGTTTTACTTTTATTTTCATTAACAAAAGGTACAAACATCTACAAGTTTTTCATTTTTATGGATGTTTATACCTTTTGTTAATAAAAGTGAAAGTAAAACGAGTAAATAAAAGAAATAGAAACATTAGAAGAAAAGATTTATTTAAGCGATTTCCTTTTATTTCCATTTTTAACAAATTAATTGACATCAAATATTTAAACTGTTTTTCTTCATTAATTATATTTCATATTTTGCTCATTAAATTCGTAGCTTTGTGATTTAAATTCATTTAAATATCCGAATTCCTTATTTATTCCTATCCAATACCAAAAAAACATTCCATATTAAAGTTTATTATCCTTATACAATGTTACTCATTATCCTCATAAAATATTACTCACTATTCTTATACAATGCAACTATTTATTCAAAGTCATTTTTAATAACTCTTATCCTAAACCAGAGGGAAATATTCATTCATCAAATGCAATTAAGCATAAAAATTTAACGAATCCATGTCTTGAACCATTCACCAAGGAACCACCCACCCACTCAAAACCCCTGAAAAGAGGTAGAGGAGAGATCCCCTACAAAACTCTTTTCCAGCATTGATCGTTACCACCCAAAAGGTCTCCTCAGGAAACACAGTAAACAGCAGATAGAAAAGGCTTTAATATCGATCGAAGCACTTTTTCTGCAGTGGCAAAAAGAGAGAAGAAGAGTTTTCTCTCTTCGTAGAAAAGAATGAGTCAATGAACTTGATGGGTCTTTGACTCAAAACTTCCGATGATATGTAGAAACAGTCTTAGCTCAATTCTCAAAGCTCCAAAAGCCTGTGGCAAAAAAAAATGATTTCTTTTCTTTTTTTTTTTTTTTTTTTTTTGATGGATATGCCATTAAATATTAGTTTGTATCGAATCAAGTTTTTGTTTTGGGTTAGAAGAATGTTTACTTTGTAAAAGAATGTTTATTTAATGTTTCAAAGGATGGAAAATAGGATGTTTGGGGGAATTTGATTTTCAGAGATGCTTGTTCCTAACTATTATTTATTAAATACCATAAACAAGTATCGTTATTATTTATTAAATATCAATAAGTCTATCAAAATGTAAGCGATATGCACTTGCTAAAAAGAGGAAAAAACAATTGTTTTTTAACAGAAAGAATATATTTAAATAAAGGCATGTATATTATATGTATATGTATCTACATATATATATATATAAAATTTGTTATAAAATACTTTTATTATAATATATATAACAAACTTAGAAACATAGATATAAGTTTGTTTGTTATAAAAATAATAATCCCATATTTTTAACAGACGTTTTAAGATTATTTTTAGTGAACATTTTTATATTTACCCACGTTTAAATTATTTTATTAAAGAAAACTACACATAAAAATGCATTTTTCATAAAAAAAATTTATACAATTAAGATCATGAATGATTTATTTTTAAAATTAAAGAATATATCAATCTTTTATTTAAAAAAAAACAACAACAAAAAATGTCATTACAGAATATTCCTTAACATTTCAAAGATTTAATTTCAACAAATTTAAATATTTTTAAGAAAAAAAAAAATGTGAAATTTTAGTTTATGTGACGTTATTAAATTGAATTATTTTAATGGAAAGAAAATGATTATTTATAATTAAAAAATTTCAGAAAAATAGAAAAAAAAATTTATAAAAATGAAACCTCAAAATCAAAACCATTTGTAAATTACTAATTATATATATACATAATGGTTTTTCTGTCGTAAAATATAATATTTAATGAACACTCCTGAATATCTGGAAAAATAGTTCAATAACCTTTTTCAGCATGTAAAAATTACAGTGGGAATAATTATACAGCATACAAAAAAAAAAAAAAAAAAATTATAAAAATAAAACCTAAAAATCAAAACCATTTGTAAATTTCTATATCCATAACGGTTTTTAATATATATATAAATTTTATTCTGCCATATAATATAACATTTAATGAACGCTCCCGAATAACTGGAAAAATAGTTCAATAACCTTTGCAGCCCTATATTATGTAAAATTTACAGTGAGAATAATTATACAGCATATATACCTCACATAAATTTTTTTTATAAAAATAAAACCTCTAAATCAAAACCATTTGCAAATTTATATATACGTTTCAATGTATATATAAACTTTTTTCCACCATATAACATTTAATGAACTCTCCTGAATAGCTGGAAAAATAGTTCAATAACCTTTTGCAACCCTATATCAAGTAAATATTACACTGGGGAATAATTATACGTTAGTAACATGATAAATTTGTTTAAAACAATATATTTTAATACTCGACTTTATTAGTTAGTGAAATAGTGTATTTTATGTGACATATCTCTCTAAGATATGTCAATTTAACTTCAAAAAAGAGCACACATATCTCGACTACAAGACCTTGACCTCAAAAAAACCCGAAACTAACCCTCTTTTATTTCAAGTTCAGGGAATTTCCCCTCCCCCCCCCCATCTCGTGTATTTTTTTTTTACAAACGTAACTTCACACAGGAAAAGAGGAGGGAAACCCCCATAGACTTAGGGGAGAGAAAACCCCGCTCTCACACTACCAAAAAAGAGAAAAAAAAATTAGAATTACGCGACACATTCTACTCTCAAAACGAAGGAACACACTCGGTGAAATCTGCTAGAGTTGAGAGGGCGAAGTCCTTCTGCTGCTGAAGCTGAGAAGTCTCGTGTCAATGGCCTGGGTATGAGGCTAGGAAGTCACGTGGGTTTGGGTGTTGTCAAGTGCGAGGTTTTTCGCGCACAGGACATTGGCCTCGTCTTACGAGAGAGAACCCTGTAAATTGGGCTTCGCTGCAGCACGAAAGACGATTTCGTAACATCGTGGGTTATTGGTCTCGGGACCTAGAGAAGCCACGAGATGGAAATATATCGATAGGTGATTGACTCTTGAGACGTTCACTCGCCCGCCTACACATCTTAGGATTGTTGTTAAACACGAAGACCGTTAAGGTTAAAAATAATTAAAATTGCAATTTCAAAATGTTCGGTTTGTTTAAAGGTATCGATGTTTACACAAAGAATTAAATTTAATATTACAATTTATCATAAGTGTATGAAAATGTATTTATTCGTGCATCAGATATTAGACATTTAAAGTGCTATAGCGATATTTCTCTTACAAATATTTCACAAACTGCTGTTTTTAAATAGTTAGTTGAGCTTCACTAAATAATATGACACCGCAAACAACAAATAATAATTGGTGAATATAAATAACAATAAAATAATATATTAGTATAAAAGCTACTAATAAAGCTAGAGTATCAATTTCCATTGGAAAAAAAAATAATTAAATCCCAAAATAAATGAATTTTTATTTAATTATTTTATTTTTTTATTATTAATTTTGAAATTATATTAATTTTAATGTATTGCATACATATTCAATAAATTACGATTGAATTCATATTAAATTTTAATTCAGGATTACAATAAAAGCTAGTGTATCAATTGTAAAAAAAAATACAAAATTACAGTGCCAATACAAAATTTTAAAAAGAACGTCACGTGGGTTTGTGTCCATAAATATTAATAATAATTTTGTGTAATGAGAAAAGTATCTTAATAGCCAATCAGAAATGTAACAAAGAATTTCAGCACATTTATTGGTCCCTACTCATTCATAATTGGAGAACAAAATAAGATTGATCTAAGAAATACAAAGGAGAATATTTTCATTGGCCATTGCAGTGTCTCAATGGTGCATTTTAGTCAATAGTAAAAACAGTACACTATGGAATGGGAAGTAGCACAGAAAATTTATTGCGAAGTCAAATAACCATACAATCGTTGACATATAAAGGGCGAAATGAAGTATTTCATACACGTGTGCTGTTTATTGTGTATTCAAAGAGGTAGGTTGGACCTTACCTCATTCAATTAGTGTTAGCATGGTGCCATTTTACTAATCTACTAGTATGGAGCAGTCAGACTGGATTAATCTAAAATTGGTGGAATCGTAGAATGTCAACCATTAGGTGTTTGAATGGTGGCATTTTATCCAGTTATTAAGACAGCCTACTGCAACAAGATAAGACTGATAGATTGCATTGCTTACATAAACTGAAATTGTATTCGCTCTAAATTTTAATTCATTGCTACAACGAGGTGGCTAAGATATTCTTACCAAATCTATGAGGCAGACAGACAGGATTAATCTAGAATTGGTGGAATCTTAAAATGCCAACCATTTAATGTCTCAATGGTGTCAATGTCAATGGTGTCTCAATGGTGTCAGTTATTAAGAGCACACTGCAACAAGATAAGACTAGCATGGTTGTATTTTAGTTAACCATTAAGGTAATAGAAGGATCACCTACAATTGTAATTTTTATTGCTCATTTATAATAAACAGGATTTACTTATGAAACATGAAAAGGTGAATAGATAAGATATCTTTTTTGACCAATCAATGCTAGAACAGTCTTTTTTCATTCAGCTATTAAGACAGCATACTATGGAATGAAGTACTCGTACGATAGTGATGTTTATTGTCCATTCATAATACAATAACAAAACAGACTTGATCTGAGAAATACAAAGTGGAGGATTGGTATTTCTTGCGCTCTAATTTTTTTCTCCCCAACTGATCTCAATTTCGGTGTGACCTCTTTAACCAGTCTACTTTTTTTTTTTCTGATTGTATTTCTGAAACCCAGGAAGGACAGAGCGTACCATTCTGCACTCACTATTTACAATTTTTCTTCTTCCTGGTTTTCATAAATTTTTCTTCCTCATAACCCAGATTTTCCAACAGCAGCAGCAAGCGAAAGTGAAATCAGAACCGAATTTGGGACACCGACACAGATTTTCCATTTTAACCGAAAAGTATCTATCCATTTAGCAAGTTTTGTGGTTTTCATGGATCGAAGCCTTTGGAAAAGGAAAAGTGGAGTTATAAGTGTGTGATTTCCTGATGTTGATAATGATATACTTAGTTGGGACAAAGTTGTTACAAGGGAGGACAAAGTTTGTTATGATCTGCAAAGAGATGGACTCGATTTTTGGTTTGCTTGCCTGACAGCATAAATTTTCCTGTGGACTCAATGCGCGGCTTTCCTGAACAAGGTGAAAAATACATAATGAGAATAATTTTTTTTTTTCAATTATTTAAGCTTTTCAGGGTTTAAATTTCCTCGTTCGTAATATTTTTAAACCACTTTGTTTTACCTAACCTCAATACTTAATAGATCACAATTAAAAAATAGAGCTCTTTAAGAGTAAAGACTATTTTTTTTTAAATACAAAAATTTATTTTTATTTTTTTAAGTTACAAAATTTATTTTTTATTATCCAGCAATATTATGCGCTCAGGTAATATAATGAGTGCCAGAGCTCTTAAGAGTAAAGATTATTTTTTTAATTGCAAAATGTATTTTTATTTTATATTGCAAAATTTATTTTTTATTATCCAGTAATATTATATATATGTATAAGTTTAAATTTTAATAAAATTTTATACATGACAATAAAATTTTAAAAAATCAAACTAGTTTTTTTTTTTTCTTTTGGAAACTATGTAAAAGAAAATGTACAAAGCACCTGCCATAAATAAATTATAAATGTTTCATAAACCGTTTGTTTCAAATAATTTTAACTGTAAGATATGATAATGATAAAAATGATTAAAATAATCAAATATGACAAAATAAATAGCAAATATTTTCAAAGATTATTTTATAAAAAGTTACATTCAACATCTACGAAGAAATAAGTTTAAATTTAAAAATTTTAACTACTTCTTAATTAAATTCTAATTTCTTAATTAAACTTAAAATTAAAAAGCTATTTTCATAACGATTAAAAATTTTCATTTTAATAAATTTTAATATTTATCTTAACAAATAAAAATAATTGATAAATAAAATATATCTAATACATCAAATTAAAAATGATGGAAAGATATATAAAAATTATCAAAAGTACATTTAATTTTTAGTTATTGCCATTATTCATAATATTATTTATATTTCTGTAATATTATTTACAGAAATATAAATAATATATAATATTTTATAAATAATATATAATAAATATATATTTTATGGTACATTTATCTTTCTAGTAATGTTATTTGTATTTCTGTAACAAATTTTGAATTATTTTTTTATTACGAATGACCAGAGTAATATCTTTTTTAAATCAAACCAAATGCTTCATAAGTAAATATTACAGATATTTATCTGTAAAGAAAAAAATATTTAATTTCCATTGAAAATGAAATTATCTCTCAAACAATATTTTAACTTACTAAGCAAAATCAATGAGAAATTACTTCTCTTTTATTTTATTTTAACTAAACCCAAATAAAACATTTTCTCAATATTTATAATTACACATTTCTTTGATAAATAAATTATTTTTATAAATCTAACCCTATCTTTCTACAAGAATCAAATACACACATCCAATACAGGAGCGAAAGAAATCTGTAAATCCCTCTTCCTTACCACACACCAATGCTTCCTGCCGATCTTGGGTCATTGTAACACTTTCACTGCTCACGGGTCATTCAACTCAGAGGCGCACAACAAGGGTTACTTACCTTCCTTCAACTTTTCAGGTACAATAAACGCATTTGTGCGCAACAGTTGATTGGATTTTGGGGTTTTGCTTTTGTTTTTTTTCTTTTCGGGGGTGACACGTGATCTCTGGCCTCTTCTACTACTTCCGAGTTCCGTTGCGGACAGTAGTGTCGCAATTGCGACATAAAGGTATTTTAATTGGGCAATAAGTTGATAAAATCAGGAGTGATTTAGTCATATTTAATTCATGTGAACGTATATATAAAGAGATTTGTGATAATGTAAAAAGTGCATATGTTTCGAAAATAAAGATGAATTGCTTCATGTGATATTTAAAGTTATTTTCTTTTAAATTTACAAAATAATATAAAGAGAAATAGTTAAGACTTTTAAAAATAAAAATTTTTTACAAATTATTTTTGAATCCTTTTAATTGATAATTTAATATTTTAAAAACAATTTATATTTTTAAGAAACATAATGGAGGATTTTGCATACAAGATAATTTCTCACGAATTTTTTTCAGATTTTAGGTATAAAAAAAAAACCCACAGAAAATGAAATTTAATAAAATAAATAAAAATGGGCATAAATCATTTTAGTAGAATGAGCATATTTTATTAAATATGAAAAGTGTTTTCAATTGATAATTTTTTAAATTTTAAAAAATTTTAAAAAAATTACAGATCAAATTAAAACAATTAATGGAAATAACAACATACATTTAAATTAACGTTTTATTTATAAAATATTAGTGGTATATTTTTTGTAAACTAAAATTTAACAAAAATTAGTCAAGACAAAAAAAAAAAATTTTTAATGAAACTAAATTAAACTAATTAAATTTAATTTTATTTAGTTTTTTTTTAATTAAAATTTAACAAAAAAAGTTTGAATTTTTCTTTTATACGAAGGTTGTAACTAATATTTCTTTGATAGATATTTAAAAAAAAAACAATTATTAAATTATATAATAAAAAAGAAATTTGAATATTTGAGACAGATAAAAAGTATTCCAATACTTCAATTTTGAACGTAGGATATAAAAAATAATACTGATTGCATTTAAATTTTAATTATAATCTATTACTTCATAATTTATGCAATTATTATAAGCAATACACTATAATCTATCGTAAACTAATAAAATATCAAAAATTGAATAAAAATCAATTTTTACCCAAACGAATTACATTAAATAATTTTTGAAAAATCTTCACTAAGTAAAGGGGCATTGACCTTTGAAACCAAAGTAATAGCAATATATATTTTAACACAATATAATACTTGCTCCAAAGTTCACATAACGAAAACACGTTTTCTGAACAAAATAATTATTCAAATCTAATCATTAAACCTTAAATAATTAACATTATTTCCAAAAAGAATTCCAACTGTTATCTCATTTTCCATTCTTCAATATATTTCAAAGCCTCTCGTTCAAATCAATCCACAATCAAACAAAAAGAGTTTACAAGAATGGCTGATTAATGCAGATCAGATATCACGTGCGAGAAATAAACAAAACATTCTTTAATTACGTTTGATAGAATGGCAACACACGGTTGGTTGGTTCGCTGAGATGTCGTCGATCGTGATCTTGACCCTGGCAACGGTCACTGAACTCTGATATTCCGACTGGCATTCGGGTAGCTTCCGTTTTTTAAGGGAATTTTTAACCTACTGAGAATTTTCGCGACTGGATAAAAAAAAATTGAAGCGATTTCCCCTCAAAACGATTGGGTCACTGAACTCTTTGGGTGATTGGTAAATTTTTAACCAATTTTTCCATGAGAAGTTGTTATGTTAAATTAAAATTGATTTTTAACCTTTTTCGATTGTCATATATTGATTTTATTATCTTTTTTTAATTAAAATAACGTTTTTTTTTAAAAGGTAAAATTGCATTAAGTTTTTTCACATATAAAGGGTTAATTGCAAAATATGATTTTCAGTTTTTGAAATAAAGAACAAAGCATTGTAACATGAAAAATGTAGATATCAAAATAATTTTACAGATATACGTAATTTTAGTTAATTATTTGTGCATTTAATTAATAATCCTCTTAAATGTATACATTATTTCTAAAATATCGAAAAATATCATTTTCAAAATAGAAGTTTCATTTATTATCTAAAGCAATGCAGTGAAGTCAACTATGTAGATATCAAAATAATTGAAAATTGAAATAAATAGTTTTAGTTAATTATCTGTGCATTTAATTAATAATCTTCTTAAATTTATACATTATTTTTAAAATATCGAAAAATTTCATTTTCAAAACCGAGACTTCATTTATTATCTAAAGAAATGCGGTGAAGCCAACTTTTGATGCGAATACCTGATACCAAAATGGATATTATTTATTTTTAATAAAATCCCCTTGTGGAATTAATTCAAGAAATATAAAGAAGCATCAGCGAGTCTAAATTAATCATTTAATAAGAAAATAGAGAGAATTAAGACGTTGCCATTCTCTATTAATTATCTAGTGCTATGCAGGAAAGCCACTGTTATACATTTTAAATAAAAAATGGATTTAAAAGAATAATTACATAAAATTTCAGTATCTAGATACAATCATCTTTTTAAAAATACATGAGCATAATTATTATTTAAAAAAAATGAAAATCCCCCCTCTGACGTAATATGCAGTCATCGGTCACACAATAAGACGCAATACCATTCAAGAAACGGAAAAACCCCTCTACAAGAGGGGTTTGTGGACACAAAATGACAAAAATAACTGTTATCCCCTCAAAAGATTCTAAAATATTTCCCGAAAAGTGGTATTCCCTTGATAGATAGGGGGTGCGTTCCAAAGTTCGAGGCCGTGCGGTGACCCCGTCAATCGAAGTGCAATGCCCTAGTACTCTGGATGAGTGAGTCGCCTACTTTTCCTCCACACTAGTGACCTTGAATTTCGAAGCCTCAGTACATCGAACCCTGTCACGAGAACGCCAAATAAATGAGATTTGGCGAACGCCAACGTGTTTCCAGTCGCCATGTTATTGACCTCGGTGGATTTTAGTAAATAATTGTTAAATGAGATATTTTGCAGTAAACTGTTTTTTAAAAACTAATTAAGTTAATGCTTTTAGGTAATATTTTTGTAATTTGTGGATAATACGTTTCTAATTTGATAAGATTTTAATAAGTTGGACAAAGTTTCTGGTTGTTTTGCTTTCTCAACAATTGTTGGTTTGTTTGATAAAATATCATCTGATACAATTGATATAAGCAAAATTAAATAATCCAAGTTAATTTCTTAAAAAATAAAATTATAATTTAAAATAAAAATATAAATTAAATAATAAATATTTCCATTTATTGGGTGGAACTGTGTAGTTTTCAACAGTTTATGACATTTTTATTTTTATTGTAAGAAAAGAGAAAATATTTCAATAAACCTTTTTGATATTATGACAATATAAATAATTCATATAAAAATATACATATTTCTAATCAATTTATTAATTATTCTTATAATATTTTGCAATTATTTAGTTTAATAAATCCATAGAACAAACATTTTATTTTATCTATATATTATCTCAAAAAAAAATGCTCCATGGCTGATAGCATATCTATAAATATAAACTAATTTCTAAAATAGAAACAATCGATAGTTAAATATGCTCTAATCTTGCTAATATAGTATTATAATAACCACTGGAAAAAAAATCTTAAAATAACTGTTAATAAACGATAAATTTGAAGAATAAAATTATTGTTTTAAAATAGTTATTATTCAGTAAAGATAAACAAAAGTGTTTTAAATATTCTTACATGTGCAGACGATATTTTTGCCAAGTGGGAGGTGAAAAACATTCGATGAGAACAGTTAACAAACGATAAAAATTTAATGAATAAAATTGTTTTAAAAAATTCTTACATGTGCAGACGATATTTTCGCCAAGTAGGAGGAGAAAAACATTCGATGAGAACAGTTAACAAACGATAAAAATTTAATGAATAAAATTGTTTTAAAGTAGTTATTATTCAATAAAAACAAACAAAAAGTGTTTTAAATATTCTTACACGTGCAAACGATATTTTCATCAAGTGGGAGGAGAAAACATTCGATGAGAACAGTTAACAAACGATAAAAAATTTAATGAATAAAATTGTTTTAAAGTAATTATTATTCAGTAAAAATAAACAAAAGTGTTTTAAATATTCTTACACGTGCAGACGATATTTTCGCCAAGAGGGAGGAGAAAACATTCGATGAGATTCGGCCATACTGGACCAAGAATGCGAAATTTTTCTCACGAAAATGTAAACACTCAGAACGAAAACGACCCCCTTCTTGCCCGGAAGCGAATCTTTTGGTATAAAAGGGAGTTTGAGTTGTTTTTATTTTATTTTTATTATCATTATTTTATTTTGGTAAACTTATTTGACCTGCTATATAAAATCAAATTGCTTTGCTCCTATCAAATATTTCTTTATTATTCTTTTCGAAAAACCGACGAGGAAGTAAATAAATTTTAGTTAAAACGATCGAGACGACTTTTGTTTTCGTTTTTATTTTAAGAGGAAAAAATAGTTTTGGTTTAAGGTCACACGTGTGAATAATAAATAAAGGACAAAAAGTTGTTTCATTAAATTTATTCAATTTATTTGTTTTTATTTTTATATCTTGGAAGCAATGGAATTGATTTTTGGATTTTTTCTCAGAACAAATATAGTAACGATGGAAAAATCAAAGTTACAATATTTTAAAAGCTGATTTTTGAAATACTAAGAAGTTTTTTTCTTTAATATATTTAACAATACAACCTTAAATAAAATTATTTTTATAATATTTTTATCTATACGGGTATAAATAAGGTTTGAATCATTAGTTTATATCCAGTAATTTTGGGCACTCATGTATATGCCACTCATGTTTTATGTTTGGACACTCATATATATGGCACTCATGTTTTGTGTTTGGACACCCATGTATATGCCACTCATGTTTTATGTTTGGACACTCATATATATGGCACTCATGTTTTTGTGTTTGGACACCCATGTATATGCTACTCATGTTTATGTTTGGACACTCATATATATATGGCACTCATGTTTTGTGTTTGGACACCCATGTATATGCCAGAAATTCAATTTAAATCTGGAGGCCGGGATGTTTTCCCTGCCAGGCCTCAGTAGGAAGGAGATATATCAATATTTCGTCAGGTTCAATAAGTCATACGGTTATGTGATTTACGTATTATTGTATGACTGATGTAACACTTAAGAAATTATTATAAAACTGCATCAATGATTTGAAAAGCAACCATTGTTAATTATCACTGCATCAACATCTGTAACACAACATGTTCTTATTATCCTTATATTAAAAAATAACGTGCACCTGAGAGTGCATCGGGGGTTGTTGCCTCCCTACAGGAGGGTGAGGAGGAATGAAACTTGGATGGTCATTCCCTCTCTCTCTTTGAATTGCACTGCTCTCACTTTGTGCTCTTAAGTCATTTTTTGCTATTTCATAAGAAAGAGGAGAAAGAAGATGGAAAAATTCTTCTCTTTTTATCCTAACGCATCAGTTTAAAATTACTATATTTCGGAATGGAGTAAAAACATTTCGTTTCATACCTTGAAGGTATGTTTTGCTTCATTAAGTATGTATTTTAGTATCGTGCGCGTTCCCCAAATTTTTTTTGGTTAATCTGTTCCATCTTCGCTTATGCTAATGTGGTAATAAGAGAAGAAAATGATAACATCTGAAAATTTTTGTAATTTTAAATAAATAATCTTGTTCATAAAATTATGATATTTTTTACTTTTAACACAATCAGGTTGTAAAACACAAATATACAATTTTTATCTGATTGATATCATAAAATACGTGTGATTTAAGATTTCTGAATGATAAATAACAATTTTATTTTATTAAATTGGCACATTTTTTTCATATTTTTTTTTTTCTTTTATACTAGTTCATTGTCAATCACATTTTCTTTATCTATTATAAAATAAAGTAAAAAATGAATAATAATAAAATTATATATCATATTATAAAATTAATAATATTTTTAAATTATATATATTAAATCAGTAATAATAATTTTATAATAAAAATTAAATATATTAAATGTAGCAATATTTCTATCAATAAGTATTAAATATTATTTAGTATTTCAGTTAAAATATATTATTTTAATTTACTACAATTATTTACTGTAAAAACTAAAATACGTTTACAGAATTTGTTTCATAATATCAATGTCCGTTTATTTGTATTATTATTATTATTATTATTTGGAAATACTATATTTTGTCATAAATGGGTACTTTTATTGTACTGCACAAATTTATATGTTAGTATTTTTATACAATGCCTAAAATAAAAAAAAAATATTTTTAATTCTCCATTTTTCTTATATCATGTATAAGTAAAAAAAAAAAAAAACATTAATTCTAAACGGCGTGCAAAAAAATTCATTTATTAAGCTTGGTGACAAAATTATATGCATTATTAGCAACAACTTAAAACAAAATGTTTATTAACTTCATTTAAATGTTTAATAACTGATGGGAAATTTGTTTTATTAAATCCTTCGTTTCTATATTTTTAAATTATATTAATCAATGAATAATTAAATAGTGTAGAAACTATCCTTAAAAATATTCTAATTCTAAACATGGAATTTTACAACCAAATTTTCAAATTTAAGCACCCATGTGAAATTCCCGGAGGGGTCATCGTAACACTTTCACTCTTTTGGCGGCAGGGGTTCGAGGATCTCTACAAAATGCGATTTGACCGCCATTATGCAGTCAGAAATGTCGCCAAGCGTAGAGCGCCAAATAGTGTTATTGACCTTCCTCATTGCTTCATACGCTATTGCGAAAGAGGTGAATCTAATTTTGTTTTTTACTTCAAGAGGAGGTTTAATTACTTTCTTGGAACAAATTATGTAGTATTTTATAATAGTTCAATAGGTGTTTGTTTTTTTTACTCCTTGTATTTGCTTTTTGGTTGAAGTTTGTAATTAATTTTTGAGAAAGAAACATTATTTAAATTTTTTTTTCTGTATTTTTTATCGTACCATAAAAATAAAGAATTCGAATTTTATATTTTATATAAAACTTTTGTTGTTAAAAATTAAAGTTAATTAAAATAATATTTAATACAGAAATGAATGTATATAACAAAATGTTTGCTTTAAATAAATATGAAATAAAAAAAATATATAAAAGTATATTTATTTATATTGCTATTTTTTTTATTTAACTTTACATTGAAATAAGTTTTCTTTTTTTTTTATCTACTTTTGGCGAATCCTTAATATTTATTTATTTTTTTAAAGCAATATTTATTCTTAATGAGTAAAACAGAATATATAAATCCAATTTTGCTTTATTTTTTTATACATAGTTTGGTTTGTCGCTCTACGGTCATTTTGTGCTAACTAGATCGGGACCTACAGTTTAACATGAATTTCGAAACACTAACAAACATCCTTGACCACAGCCAGGATTCGAACCTGAAGCCTATGGTACCAAATATCAGAGCACTAACTAATTGGCTATCAGGCTGTTTTTTTTAATACATAGTAATCATTTTATTGCAGTAACATGATACTGTATTCAAAAGGTTCAATGACCTACTAAGGAGACTTCCATACATATCAAGACTAGGAATTATCAAAGTTCGATCAAGATCTTTTCTAAAATGCTGATAACTACATTAATTATTAGAGCATTTACGTTTATGTTTGCTTTGGGAACAAATTATTTAAGTAGTTTTATTAGCATAAATGTCAGTGGCTTAGGAAATACAAGTTCAAAAACCTCTCAAGCTCAAAACCAAAAGTAAACATCAAAACAGTTTAGTCACAAGTTCTATTTTCAAACATTTCAGATTACTCTTAACTATCGATACTAAATGTCTGATAATTTAACAGCTCAAAAACTAGAATGAATGAATGTTACTGTAGTAGCAACATTGGAAACAAGAAGGTCAAAGACCTATCATTCGGCATTCTGCAAAATTTTTATCGAAATCCCAAATAAACGCGGAACCATTCCATCACTATTTTTTTAAAGTTTTACAATTTTCTAGACCACGTCACAACATCGTAAACATGTGATAACATTTTTGCTATAAAGGCAAACGTAACCGAAACACAACAAACCGATACGCAGAGGTCGACGACCCCACCAACAGAATTCCTCTCAATTTCTACCAGAAGTAGAAATATAATTTCTCAAAATCAGCACCTCTCTCTCTCTCTCTGTGAGGTTTATTACCAGTCTGAATCTGATGTTTAAAAATTTGACCATAGTGTTTGGAAATTAAAGTAATTAAATTATTACGTCTTATTGTAGATAAATTGCAGTTGTTTTTCGCTATAAAGACATAAGTGCTAAAGCCATTCTGCCAAAACGTCAATACATATTTTGACTACAAAAATGATTTAAAAAAAATTTCATCAGTGTGTGAATCTGATGTTTAAAAATTTGACCATTGTGTCACGAAATTAAAGTAATTATTACATTATATTGTCCAAATATTACAGGTTATTTTTCGCTATAAAGACATAAGAGCAAAAGTCTTTTTCCCAAAATATCAATACATATTTTTTGCTGCAAAAATGATTTAAAACATTTTAAACGACTTGATTTCGATCTTGTATTTTCCAGGCCAGTGATTTTTATACTAATAAAATTACCCAAATAATTTGTTTGCAAAAGCATAGATAAGCACAGATGCCCTAATAATTAATATAGTTATCAGCATTTTAGAAGGTAAAAACTGTTGAAACAACAGAAATTAATTTAAAAAAAGGTCTACAAACTTCATCACTTGGTACATTAAAAAAAAAAAAATTTTCGAAGAATAGAAATTCTCTTTTTAAACAATATGGGACTTAAACTTATAGTTTGAAATTTATAATCTTGACTATTGCTTTCTTCCAGAATCTACAGATTGAATTTGTTAAAATAAATAAAAACAATTTTGCTAGAAAGACAGCAGTTACGGAATGCCTGGGTGGTTTTTGTAAACCACAAAAACTCTCAAATCAGAATTAACATTTAATAAAATGTACCTGTATAATTAGGGGGCAGTTACAAAAACGAAAGTCACCAAAACGATAAAAGTTTCACGAATAGGTCAACGACCTCATCATCTAAAATTTCCCAAAATTCTACCTAAAGCAAAAAATTCCTTCCAAAATTTTCCTCCACATTCTGCGAGACTTTTTGTTCATGATATAAATCGTCGACCCTTGATCTCTAAAATCAATAAATTTCTTTGGTACCAAGACAACGAAAGTACCAATTAAGGAGGAGTACGTGTGTGGTTTTAAACCACAGAAACTCATTAGAACTTTTTGCTTCACCCCCTCTATCCAGGTCTATGTAACACCTTACCATTTAAAAAAAGACCGAAATCCTCATTAGAACTAACACATAATAACATTTACAAAATGCAAAACCCATAGTAACTATCACGTTCAAAACAGCACACATCTTCACGAAGAGGTCATCGACCCCACCACCCATAATTCCACAAAAAACCCCAAATCATTTCTCTCTTCACTCTGGTGCATATCACTAACTTTTTTCACTCCCAGCAGATTCAGGACCACTGACCCTTGCTGTCCAAAAGTCTATAGATTAATTCCATAAAAAAAAAAAAAAACATTCCCAAACAACTGACTGATTCCCAACAACGCCCCATCATCTAAAATTTCCCAAAATTCTACCTGAAGCAAAAATTCCTTGCAAATTTTTTCTCTTCATGCTGTGAGGCTTTTTGTTCATGATATCAACCATCGACCCTTGGTCTCCAAAATCAATAAATTGTTTGCTACCAAGACAACGAAAGTACCAATGGGGAGGGAATACCTGTGTGGTTTTAAACCACAGAAGATCCTCATTAGAACTTAACCCCTCTACCCAACTTTACCCTCTACCCAGGGCTGTAGCCCCCTACCAGAATATTCATTAGAACCAGAATCTTCATTACAACTAATACATGACTTTTATAAAATGCAAAACCATGGGAACTGCCACATTCAAAACAACGCGAAAGGGTCATCGACCCCACCACCCATAATTCCACAAAAAACTCCCAAAATTTCTCTTTCACCATGGTGCATATCACTAACTTTTAACTCAAGGACCACTGTCCCCTGCTGTCAGAAAGTCGATAGATCAATTCCACGATGATGCCCCTTAAAAAAAAGCATTCCCAAACAACCGAAGACGGGACGTGCCAGAATTCGAAACAAACCTCCCGTGCGAAAAGTGTGCGACGATGGCCTTGACCAGGGAAAGATGAGGGCAATGGCACACGAGTTCGTTCAACTCCTCCCGAGAGAGACTCTTGCTTTCGTTTTCGGCCGGGAGTGGAATAACCTCTCCGGCAGCTGCCTTCTAACCTGCCCTTCACTCCCCTCGATCATCACGAGATGGTGGTATATATCAATGGGTTTTAATTACCCGTATGGCTCCGAGGTGTAACTTGCGACCAAGGTGCTGCCAGTAGAAGCATTGCGTGAATTATAGCTTGTGTGTAATGATTATGAAAATGAATGATGAGGAAAAATACATGTCATAATCATTTGACAAATGGAAATGAGGTTTATGTTTGTTTTGTTTAGGATAAAACAAACTAATCAGCATATGTCGTTAGGGTGCCATTTTGATTTGAATGAAATAGCCATTATCTTTTATATACGAATGAATTAAATCGTTTAGTGAGTGTTTTATCGGTGTAATAGTGAAAGCTTGAATTTAAAATATGTAAACATTGTTAACGTACATTTAATTCTTAAAGTTTTAAGTTTATAATATTAAAATGTATTTGTTAAATTGAAATATAGTATTTTATAATTGAATTTAAATAACATTTAATTTATATGTATTAAATAATATATATAACTAGTATGAAATTTAAAATGAAAAACCTCAAATGATTCATTAACTATTTGTGGGCAATTCTGAATTAATAAATATTTAGCTTAACTATTTTTAGAGTATCGATAAATAATATTTATAGCATTCACTCATCAAAATTCACATAAACAGAAATATAAACGTGAACATGAAATATATTTTACTCTTGATCATTTTGACTTATGCGAATTAAAAACGCTGTGTAAATTGTTTATATGAAAAAACAACGATTTATTTATTATTATAATTATTAATAGATTTAAAATATTGGAGAAAGTTCAATAAAAGGCATCATTATAAAAAGTAAGATTGTTTTAAACATAACAAACTTCAGTATTGCCGCAAAAATGAAATAATGAACAAGTATTTTCTTTTTGGATACCTCATATGCAAACAAATAATATTGACATATTTTATTTAGATTTTAGAGTATGGACTCGAATCGATACCTAGTTATTGATTTATTATTTTACCTAGTTATTGATTCTTATTCTGTTATCGATATTTGATTATTACTTCTCTTATTTATTCTCTGTTTTTATTATTTATTTGTAATCATTAATCAAAGTTTCTATTTTCACTTCATCAAAATCACTCCCTTGTGGTTCTCTTAAACAGCCAACGGCCATCTCCATCAAAAAACAGAAAATATCTGGCTATGACATGTGCAACAGCAATCCAAATAATAATAAAAAAAAAATACAATTCACATCTTTATGGTCTCGTGTCACATTGTAAAAAGCCATCCTCCCACTTTACAGGCAAGCAAAAAGGTAAGAAAACTGTTTGTCCCTCACGCTTAGTTAAATCTCACCAGGTAAACATGCAAGACAGATGGGTCATTGTAGGATTGACAACGAAATGAGCATACTCCGCGCGTGCTACAGGGTAGGGCCCTTTTTACGTCCAAAACAACTTCCAGGCCCCTTTGAACAGCCCTTTTTAGGCCCCACGTGCCTCAGTATTTACGACATCGGGTCAGGGATGGGCCCTCCCTCTGGAAAGAGTTGAATGATCTTTGCCAAACCTCATTAGGAAATGCCGAAAAGCTAATAAACCATTGGCTTTTAAGGTAGTGTCGGTTGTGAAATTGTGAAATAACAAAAGGTGGAGGTTCTAGATTGTGGGTTGCGAAATAAATAGGGTTGAAAAGAAGTTGGTTAGTAGCTTTGGTGTTAATGAGATTCGACGGTTTCCTAAGATTTCTGTAAGGGCAAATCTGGAATGTTCAATTAAGGCTCTGTGGGTTTAAAGGGAGGAAACTAGAGGCCCAAATTAAGAATGTAGAAAGAATTTTTTTTTTTTTTTAAATTTATATGTAATTATGTATTTTAAAAACTTGAATAATGCTGCAAAGGAGAAAAAAAATTGTTTATTTAATAATTACATGATGCAGTATACTTTTAAAAAACAATTTTAATAAAAAAATTTTTAATTTAATATATATATATATATATGTGTAGTTATGTTTTAATAGAATGAGAGGCCATGATTGATGCTACAATTAGATCCTAACCTATTCAAACCGCTATTCAAAATGAAATTTAAATTTTTTTTTACTATAAATAGTGTATTTAATAGTTACAATAAATAGTGTCTATAAATAGTGATAAGACAAATCATTCGATGTGTTTATAAACAAAAAATTAAAACTCCTTATTTTTGCTACATTTTATAAGTTTTTTTTTTATTTTCATTAAATATTACAATAATAAAAGATGATCAAATGTATTATTAATATTTCTTTTAACGTATACAATATTTCGATTTTTAAAAACTATATTAAAAGTATATAAAAAGTTTTTTTAAAAATCAATAAAAACTATATATTTAAAATAAAAATTATAAATATATATATAGATATTTTATTATGTTATATATATTAAAAATATATCATATATATAAATAAAAGTATTAGTATTTCAGTATTTGGTATATTAACAGAAAACCCGGAACATAAACACAAATAAAGAAATGTGAAAATAACACAAGCGTCAACACCAAACCTCGGAAAAGGTAAACACCGTATATACTACTATGACCACTATGGTCAAACAGCACCTCCCCCTTTCCCCTATTTACCGTTCGGCATTCTTGCCACGAAGTCATCAGCAAACCCCCCAAAGCAGCTGACGGTGGAAAATACCCGGAAAACAACCCCTCGAAAACACCCCCCTGCGTAAAAGGGGCTGGCCGAAAACGGTCAGTTCCGTGTTTACTTTAGTGAAAGGACGGTGTTTCAGCACGTGCGGAACTATTTCCGCAATGGGGAAGGGGGTGGAGAAAGCGAATGGGGGACAAACAAAACCGTTTGGCGGGCAGGAGAGAGTTGTTTGGGTCGTGTGTCCACCCTCTTCTAAATTGTTATTTTCAAGCCACGCGACTCAGGAACTTCTATTGTAAAGCGGTGTATGGATACCGAAACCAACTGCTGAGGTACAGTTGGACAAGGAGTGAAATTGAGGGTCATAAAAGAGCATGTGGGGTTGTTTTTTAGTTTTTCTCGCATATAAGAAAATAATAAGAGGGGGAGAATTAAAGAATAAATAATATTTTTACAAAAATATACATTTATTTTTTATTGGTTCTAATATTTGAACAATACTAACGAAAACACTCTTTTTGCACTCAAATTAAAAATGATCCAAAATTCTAAATCTTTTTTTTTTTTTTTTTAAATACTTTTTATTGATTTTAAAATCAAGCGATGTTTGACTGATATTTACTCTTATATTGGTTTGTATGTATTTGTAACTTAGAAAGGATTGGCATCAGGGATAAAAATTCTGGAAACCCAGTGATATAAGGTGATTAACTTGGGCATAGGTTTGGCTTGTCGCTCTACAGTCACTTTGTGCACACATTAGGTTAACTAGACCAAGATCTACAGTTTAACGTGGATTCCGAACCACTTACAAACATCCTTGCCACCGCCAGGATTCGAAATTGAAGCTTGTGGTATCAATGCCAGAGCGATAGCCAGTTGGCCATCAGGCCACCATGGGTATAGGAGAAACTTGACAACAAGCAACTGAAAGTTCCTGTGTTTTCACAAAGTATATGTGGTATTGAAAGCTTATTGTTTAATAACTGTGTTATTGAAAGAAACAATAAGCTAGAAAGGAGTGTGTGTTAGGGGGTGGAGCGACGCTGGTAGTCCTCCGATACCAGCATACGTTCTAAATTGTTGCACACAATGTTGGTGTAGGTTAGTATTCTTTTCGTGGTGTGCCTTGAGTAATACTGATTTTGTAATACATTCCAAATATGATAAGGTGAAGTGCCTGATATTTGTAAGCAAATCAGTATAATGAAAAGGTAAGGTTCACATATGAAAACGTTAGATTAATTTCTCCAAAACAATTTAATATTCACCACTAAAAGTGTAACGAACTCAGAAGACCATAATTCCAATAAAAATTACCACACGTCATTTTAGCATAGTAAAAACCCAAGTTTCGTAACGAAAGAGGTGATATAGGTATATCATGGGTTAAGAACGAATTACGAGTACTAATTTCAAAACTTACAAGCATTTTCGCTCATAACCAAAACCCATGCAATCCCTATCCTGACGAAACCAAGATCCAACAACAATGGCCAAAAAAAAAAACCTTCATCGCATTCCATTTCCAAACGTTGCACCACACCGTTTGCGAACGTTAAAAAGGTTCTTGAACCTCTACTTCTGAGTGAAAGCATAAATATAAATAAAGCCAAAACTTCCATTTCCCAAACAGTCACTGGCAGGTCAAAAGTGACGTCACTAAACCTCCTTTTATGCAAATGCCAAAACGATTGAGATAGAGAGAGATGCATTTCAAAAGCCAAGGTCAACGTAGAGCATTGACTTCGGAATAAGCGAAAGTGTGTTACGTGAGCCAAAGGCTTGGTTGGTTAAAGTTTTTTTTTTTTTGAAACGCATCAGAAAACGAAAAGCATGTTAAAAAAAAAAAAAAAAAAAAAGATGCGCGGTAACAATGCATAAGAAGAAAAAAAAAAAAGAAACAAAAATCATGGATGGCAATGAACTTCAGATCGTCTTGTTTAGCGGACTCTCATGTTGTGTTTTAAATGAAGGATTTTGGCGTTCTGCCTTGGTGGACAGCGTCGCTTAGTAGCGTAATAGCTTGTCCGATGGCAGCTATGCTCGACTAGCTATACCAGATCGTTTTGTTTGGGCTTTTTTGCTAGAATGCCGCCGGGTTCGCAGGAAAAAATCCCACTCGCATGTGAATCCATGTGTCAATGACCTCATTCGCAGGATCCAAATAAACCATGAATGGATTTGGGGGAAATCAGTTTTAGGAAATGTTATTTAATTGATGAAAGACAATGAGGTAATGCTTGCTTAAAATGATACAGGAAATATAGGAAAATTTAAAAAAAATTATTAGTGATTTGAATTAAATATATGTTTATAGTTGAAAGGTCTTAAATTAGCATATTTTTTTTTGCATATTTAAAGAAAAAAAAATCTGTCTGTTAATGAACGCCTAAAAGCAAAATCCATGACTATGAATTATTCTGGAAAAAGATTGTGTAGAATGGGTCAGATAATTTAGCAGCAAAAAATTTAAGAATAATGGTCTGTTTTTTAAAAAAAATATTCTAAACTTTTTTTCTGAAAGCATAAATAAGAAAAAATTACGATGAGTTTAAAAGATTTTAATTGAGAATTTTTTTTTTTTTTTTTTAAATTATGGGTTCATAAAAAAAAATTATGTGTCATTGACCTGATTCAAAAATATAAGACATACAGTCTAATTTTTGATGGGACATTGTTAAGAAAAAAGTTATCTATTTCATTGTAAAATAGTGTATTATATCATAATGTTAGTTATAAACTAACCTAAAACAATATTTTCAATGAAATATATATATATATATCATTTAACTATTTTATTGTATATGAATACATCAATAACCTACAGACACGATAAAAAAGTAGAATATATAAAATTCGAAATATATAACACGAAAATTTGCAAAAATCGAAAGATTTTACACGCAATTTTACTAGATTTGTAGGATATTACAATAAAATTTACAAGATCCGAAAGATATTACAATAAAATTTACAAGATTTGTGATATTGCAAGAAGATTTACGATATTCGAAAGATATTACACGAAAATTTACATGGTTTGTAAGATATTACACGAAGATTTACTAGATTCGAAAGATATTACACGAAATTTTATGAAATTTACAAAAGATATGACAAAAATCTATTCAGCTCTAAACTAAACAATAATTTATTAAAAACGCTTATATGTAAAAATACACTTGAATTTAAATTAAAGCGTATGTGGATCAATAGGTCAACGACCTGATTCACGAGACCCGAATGAAACCGGCGAGAGAAGACTGTAGAAAATCACGAAATTTTACAATTAATGAAGGTAAAAAAAAAAAGATTAATCGAGCATTCCACTTTAGAAAAGAAAGTGGAGAAAAACATCGATTTAGAAGTAAAAATAATTCGAAATATATCACCAGCAATTAAGAGGAGAAAAAAAAAAAAAAAAAGATCGAGTCACGTGAGTTTCAAGAGTGAATCCTTATGTCAATGACCCGATTCGCCAGATCCGAGCAAGCTATGAACTCTGTCAGAGAAATATCTAGAAATGGAATTTTTTTTTTTTTTTTTTTTTTTAAAGTACAGAAATAGAAAAATTATAATAAATAAATAGTGTATTTTATATTTCAACGCAAATAATAATTAAATGTATTAAATTTTTTAATTATTATTGAAATGCATTTTTAAATACTAGAAAATATTTAAAAAAATTATTTTCAATGAATTTTTTGCATACCCTGTTTTTTTTTTTTTTTATATATATAGTAATAATTGATGTATGGACAAAAATTTATTTTGCAGTTCGAAAAATTTTTAACTATCCTTAAATCATATATTTTACAATTCAAATAAAATTCATATTTATAAAAAATTTTATCTTATTTTAAGTAAATTAATATTTGCCTTTCGCATACTTTGAAAAATTTATTTAAAAAATCCCATGGAAAAAAATTAATAGCACATTCTCATATGAGTTGATTGACGGAATAAAAATATTTTATAACTCAATTAAAAAAAAAAAAAAAAAAAAAAAAAAAAATGATTTTTATCAATTAAGTTAAATTTTAATTTTCCAAATAAAGTTTTATAAATTATTAACCATTTTATAAAAATTAAAAAGAGATGTTTTTATTAGTACATAACTTAGCTAATCGATTATTTGGTTTGGTTTGTAGCTCTACGGTAAATTTGTGCGCACTTTGGGCAAATTTTAACTAATTTTTGGGCTACAGTTTAACGT
The DNA here is from genome assembly GCA_021605095.1 of Caerostris extrusa. Lineage (NCBI taxonomy): Eukaryota > Metazoa > Arthropoda > Arachnida > Araneae > Araneidae > Caerostris > Caerostris extrusa. Next base: position 75,261 of record BPLR01017308.1, on the reverse strand, counting down.
AAACGTAACGTTTAACTCCGAACCCCAAACAAACATCCATGCCACCGCCAGGATTCAAACCTGTGGTATCAAAGGCCAGAAAGCTAGCCAATTAGCCATCAGGCCGCCAGCTAATCGAAGAGATCTAGTGGGTAAAACATTGATTTGGAAAATGCCATGCCAAGGGGTGCATGTAGAACGCTTCACCGTAATGGGTACCTACCATGTACCATGCGTACATTGAACTTGCTACCTATCTATCGTTCTAGTAACGAATAACTTTAAATTAAGTGCATGGCATTGGAAAACTATACCATCTATACTTCTATTTTAACATTAATTTAACTTTCAATTCCGGATCAATCTCTTCAAATAAAATCCAAAGCAAAAAATGTCGAGTGATTATGCTAAAATTCCAAATCCCTATTCTTAAAAGTTATTGAAGCAAATAAACACCCTAAACTACACCTTTTAAAATAAATGTTCCATTCTAGCAGATCCAACCCTTTTAACTACATAGTAAAACCTTTCCACAAAACCAGCGATTAGACGCCTAAAAAGCTCCGACGGCATTTTCCCACTCGACTCCAGAGAAGCGAAGGAAAATTCGTTTTTTTCGGGAGAGAGAAGCATTAAAATATTCCCATATAATGATTAGAATAAGAAAACGATGTGCTTTCGCCAAAGACGGGGTCAATGGCATTTACTAGAGCGCTGCGAAGTAAAAAGCGTGCCAAGTTAGGTAATGCTTTTTAACAATCCGCGAACACCCTTTTGATCTATTTAGCCAACTAACCGGCGAAATGTTATAATACTATTGAGAAATGCGGTTACAAGTGTTTTACATCGAGTAATACAGTTTGGGAAAGGAAACGGGAATTACATGCGAGTCAGATTTGTCAATTTGAAATTTGGGGCACCCACTTTTAAGTTTCTTGTACTGACTAGACACTGCTTGGGACAAATACGTGAATTAAAGTATTTTTATGTCTATTACGTGTAGGAAAATCGGAGCAAATACTTGTTAAGACCTTCAATGTATTCGGTAACATAATACTTTACGATTTTAGATTTTGTTACGACCAAATAAAAAGTTCTACTTTGTAAATGAAAGAGTAGCTATAATGGCAATGTTCCTAGTTCAAAGATTATTCTGACAGAATTTGATGAAAATTCATTTAAAAGGCTTCATAAATTATGGTAATATAAGCATATAATAGTATTTGTAAAACTTATTAATTTTTCATTTAAAAATGAATCTTTTAAACTGCATTTTTATCTTTTTAGAAAACAAATGAGTATTAAAATAGTAAAAGATGAACAGAATTAAAATAGAATTTGTCGAGTAGTTCATGATACAATAAAGTCTTGTTTCGAAATCAAAGATACAAAAATATGAAATGATTTAAATTAAATAATATATTATTTTTGTATTGATTTTAATTAATTAAAAATTCAGAATAATTAAATAAAATATTATTTCTTATATTTTGAAAAGTTTTATTCAAAAAAAAAAAAAAAAAAATCTTATTACGCTAGCATTGGAAAATGAGAAAAATTGGAAACAAGTCTGCTTTGAAATCAAAGAGTTCGTGGAAAAGAAAAAAAAATTACATACGAAGAACTTATTTTAATTAATTAAAAATTTGAATAACATTTAACCAAAATATAATTTCAAGGATATTTGAAAAAAAAATTTTTTTATTAAATTAAAATTCTTATCACTACACAAATTTTAAAACTATATTTAGAGGAGGATTAAATGAAGTAATTAATGGATTAAATAAAAGCTTTTCCCATACATAACTAATCACCACACATGCAATTGCCACATTTAAAACATCTTGCAAGAATTTTATCGTTGACATAATCCTTCCCAAAAAGACTTTTAACGCTAATTTCACCCATTGTTAGCTAATACTTACGAGTCTTTTTGCAAACAAGGCACAAGCTCTGATTCGCACACTAATTATGATACACTCAATTACATAACTTAGGTGTCTCCAGACAAGGCTTAATGAATGAGGCGAGAGTTTTCGCTTTCAAGCATACCAATATCCTGGAGGTTTGCTCTCAAGAACTCACGGGGATATGAGGTTGACACTATGCATCATTAACCAAAAACTATGCTGATTAGTTCCTGGGCATTTCTTAGATGCTTTATTAAATGAAGCGTGCGCGGACACGAAATTAAAAGCACTCATTTGCTGCTCACTTTTTAAAGTTGCTCATGTAGTGGCGCTTTAAGCTGGTCTAAGAAGTTCATGGTTCTCTAATGTTTAAAATGTATGCATGTTGTTACAATGTTTAAATTCAGTTACCTATTAATAAACAAAATGAGATTTTATGTGTTATTGCACACTAAAATGAGTTTTCATAATGAGCCCTATTTAAGAATCACTGAGCCACATCATTGTGGACAGAGCTGAGATGCCCCTATAGTTTGGCAATGATGGGGTGAAATTGAATGGACACACGATGGAGATGGAAAAATTTTGGCAAAATTCACTTTTGGTGATATAGAAGCTGAACAATGAGGAAAAATTTTAACAAAATATCGAAAAATTAAAATTTAAAAAAGTGAATAGTAGGAAATGCAAGAATATATAAAAATTAAAAAAAATAAATAATTTAAATTATTGGGAAAATTTTAAAATCCTACAATAAAATAAGTACAACATTGAGCACAAATTATAATTTTTTTTAATTATATCTCGTTTTGATTAAAACGTAGTGTCTAAAATTAAAATATGATACAAAAATAATAATATCAAAAATTTATTAAATACATTTACTTTTATTTTTAAGTGTTTTAGTATTTTTTTTCCTCTGTCTCTAGCAATTTAAATTTTTTTTTTTATAGAAAAATATGTACATTTCTGTTTTTAGAGTTTTGAAAAACTATAAGAAATCGGTTTTTTTTCCTTCTGTTTTTAGATATTCAGAAAGGGTTTTTTTTTTTTTTTTCCCATCTCTTTTGATTTTAATAACTATTTTCTACTTTCCCCTTTTACAGGTTTATTCACCATTTAATATAGAACATATTTCACGTTATTTTCCTTTCTCATAATTCTTAAAAAAAAAAAAATAATAAAAAAACAGAATCTTCCCACTAAAACTTCGGAATACAAATACACGAGACTGTATACAACAAATATGAAAATAAAAACTACTATAAATAATAATTAACAATTAACGAATGAATGAATAGAATACAAATTGTGAATCTATTAAGTGATTCACAATTTGTCTTCTATTCATTCATTCAAAAAAAAAAAATGTCACTTTTTAATCACGAAAACCTCCCCAGTGACTCATACCCGACTTTCAGCAGTGACACATTACAAAATGTCACTGCTCCTAACTGACCTCCCACTACGAAAAGTGAAATCAGTGGTCTCACAAAAAATGGACTTCTCTCTCTCTCTCTGCAGCATTTGTGCGGGCGAAGGTGTATTACCGCAAACGGAAGAATCCACTACCGGAGGTCGGTGACTCGGGAAGAGCATTAACCTCCTCTCGCTCTTAGAGAGGTTATCTCTCCAACACATTTCGCATCTTCTCCAACACACAACAAATAGCTCAGCATTGATAAGGAACAGGCAATAAACTAAACTGTTATTGGGAAACTAAACAAGACAGTTTTCTGCACTAAACAGAGAGGTTTTTCTGTTTAAAATGTTTAATTAGGTGAAACGAGCGAGTAATTGAACAAAAAAGCCTTTGCAGTAAATCAGAAAACAACAGGGAGGTAGATCTGCATCTAGAGGACAGAAAATTGCTTAGTTATCTGAAATTACATGGTGTTATAGGACAAAAAGTTTCATGTATAAGAGATAATGATAATGATAAAATTATGACAATTATATAAAATTTATTTTAAAATATTCAATAAAAGTGTCTTAACAAGTAATTCATATATATTACTGAAATATAGTTATATGTATTAAACAAAAGAGTATAAAATAAAATGAATAATTTATAATAAAAATGCATAAGATGCGAGTTTAAATGTTGGAAGTTATAACAAAAAATATTGTGTGGGCTTGTATTTATAAATTATAATGAAATTTTAATATTATTGAATAAATTTCAATGGGAAAATCAAAAATAATCGAAAATCATCTTAAGATTTAAAAATATTTGAAAAGAACTTTTCAATGGTATTGAAATTGTTGTCAAACATATATTTCTCTATTAACACCATTTTTAGTACACATTACATATTTTATAAAAATTTTTCAAGGCTCTTCTTGTTACAAAAAATATAAACATAAAAAACGAGCTTTAATGATTATATAAGAGGGCACTGATGGCAAAGTGACTGGCGTTCAGGTGTCAAGTTCGAGTCCCGACGGTGCCATGGATGTTTGTAGTTTCTCGGAATATACCTTTTAGTCCCTGGGGCCAGATGGCCGAATGGCTAGCGCTCTGGCGTTCGGTACCACAGGTATCGGGTTCAAATCCCGGCTTTGCCCATGAGTGTTGTAGTGGTTCGGAATCCACTTTAAGCCGTAGGTCCCGGTCCTAATTGGATCGTAGAGCGCTGCGGGGGCATTGTTACTCCGCGTCCGTGGCTTACCATCAAGTTACACGCGCCCCCTGGGTAATGCAAAGTGAGTAACATCGGTGCAGATCTTATGGCGAAAGATCACGGTCTATTTGTCAGCTGCATTAGAAGAAGAAGAAAAAAAAAAAAAAAACCTTTTAGTCCCGGTCTAATATGACGGTTGACAACCCTACCCCGTAAAAAGGAAACATCTCCTGTCTCGAAATCTGCCAGTAGGCAGGCGGCTTTGACCCCCCATAGGGTTGTTGAACCAATGAAGAAGTAGATAAAAGTTAAATTTTCTTTAAAGATTTGTCCTGTTTATTTCTGTATAATATTAAAAAATTGTTTTAGAAAATACCGATTTCTTTCAAATATTATTATGCAAAGTCGATAGATAATAAGTCAAAACCTACATTTCATGCTTTTTATTAAATACTAGGATATACTGAATACAACTGAGAATATTAAAAAAATTTTCTTGAGAAAAAAAAATGGAATTTATTGTTATGACATATAATTTACTATTGGAACTTCAAAAATCTTTTATGTTCAATTAAAAAACGCATCAGATAGAATATTTACACATTGACAGGTATTAAAAATAATTTAAATCAAGACATCAGATTTAGGAGCCAACACACAGGCAGTAAAGATTGTTGACCTTCAGAAAAGACATGCGAAACTTTCGCATTACATGTCAATTTGAATTACGAACAGAAGAATATTGCAAAAAATAATAATAAAGCGCATCCACTAAGACTTAAAAAAAACTCGTTTCTGACAGCTTCCTATTGAAAAGGAGAAGCAAAGAGTTGGGAAAGTGATAATCAACAAAACTTTTTGCAACACATCACAACTTACATCGCATTTTTTTACGTGCCTAGAAAACAAAGTCCAGGTAATTCACGCACACAAAAAAAAAAATAAAAATAAATCCTATAAAAGAACATGAAAACAATCGCGGATTTACGTAAAACTCGTGTTTTGCCATATCCATGACCCAGGCGAGATATTTCGCCAACTCATAAACACAGAGATCTGCAGAAAAAGCCAAGGGGTCAGTGAGCTTTGGCGATCTTCTGAGGTCAACGGCCGCCAAATAAGTAACGTCTGCCGAGAAATGTGAAGTACTTGAGCATGTAATAGTTACAAAATCGTGATACTCCTCCACAGTTGGCTGCATCGTGATACGTTTTCTTTTATTGCAGATGGTATCATTCAATTGTCTCGATTTTCTTTAATATTGCTAAGCGATTTTTTAACTGCACCGTGTGATTTATTATTTTCTTTTTTAGCCAGTAGAAAAAGTGGAATAGGTAAATCGTACTATGATCTTTTTTAGTATTGTAAGATTTATTCTTATAATAGTATCAGTATTCTTATAATAGTATAACTTTATCAGTACCTACAAAAACTATATAAGATATATTCCATTTACAGCAAAATTTTTTGCAAATCAATTTTGGTCAGGCTTATAATAAATTAAGTCTATTTAGGTTTCATGCTTTTGAACTAGGTATGTGGATTTTATATTTATAAAAAATAATAATAGGGGCATTAATAGAAACTTGAATCATTAAATTCTTATAATCTAAAAACTTTTTAATATTTCAATGTTAAAACCAACACCCCTGGCTTAAAGAAATTAGAAAAAATATTAATAGAATGTAATTGTTTATTTATACAATACTAGCAAAAATAATGAAAATATTTATTAACGTTATCTACAATGCTAATTGTTTTTACAGTATAGATAATTTAACTGAAACTTCAATTAATTTTATTTTGTATTTGAAACATTATCACCTATATCTACATAGTAGTACATTTAATGTTACCTCCAACGTTATTCAGTTAACATGAGGTCAGTATAAATGTTCACAAGTGTGTTGATTTTTGTATGTTCATATTTATTTGTTATTTTATTTGTTAAAACTTACAATGTACATTCGAGACTTAGGACATCATCACAGACTGGCTTGGTTTGTCGCTCTACGGTGATTTTTTAATTTTATTTTATACTTTGAGCTAATTAGACCGGAACCTGCAGCTTAATTCCAAACATCCATGGCTCAGCCAGGATTCGAAGTTGAAGCCTGTGATACTAAAGGCCAGAGCGCTAGCCAATTGGTCCTCATGCCACCATCATAGATTAGGACATTTGGTTTTTAACACTTCTTAATTTCCAATAAATTATATAATGCTTTAGCACATTAATTACATAAAGCAATGCCATCACTCAAGTTTTCGGAGAAATCAAAATCTTAAGAACTGGCTCAAGAGAACTCGTTTATACATTAAAAATATAAGCAAGTCTCAGGTCAGTTTAAAAAAAAAAAAAAAAAAGTAATAAATAAATTGACAACTTGAACTTTTGCCTACATCCTAGTGTATACCCAATATATGCTGCAACACCTTCATCATAATCATATACTCATATGACACCAAGTAAATAGGTTTAAATCAAAAGACTCAACAATTGCTACCAGAAGAACCGACTATTACCAACCCACACATCTATCAAAAATCTCTAACAAGTTCAATAAAAAAAAAAAGCAGACACTCATTAAAAAAAAAACTAAGTAATAATAATGTTCCCCTTAATATCTTCACCTAAAAGAAATAAAACATGATTTTCGAATCGAATAGGAAGTGCCCTAGAGAGAAAAGATCATAAAAGAACGTTCATCTGCACTACCCCCCTCCCCCTGTATCTGCATGGTAGTATTTATGCAGACGGCCGAAATTAGCTGTAAAGGTGTACTTGCGCCACCTGGCGTATGCTAAATGCAATGCGGAAGTGGTGGCCTATGGGGAAATGGAGAGCAAAGTTCAGGTGAAACGAGGCTAGCTCCACCAACACCCACATTCTCGAATTTAGAGGAGTCGGTTTAAATGCAATAAATGCTAATACATACAAAGAGATAAAAGAGTTGGGAATAAAAAGAGGTAATAAAGATAAACTTAGTAAACTTCGAATTATGTAAACATCGAAGTGAAAGTCTTAGACGGTTTTTCTGGGGTTTGGTTAAAATATTTAAAGGTCGTTCAACTCAGAGAAACTAGATCGCATAATAATTCCGTTGATATACTACAGCTGTAACCCCTTGCACGAGTTTTTATGAGTGGGAGGTTAAAAGGGGTTGAGACTTTATTTAAAAAAAAATAATTTATGTTTTATTATTTGTGTGTTTTTAAAGCAACTCAAATAATTGATTCATTGTAGCTGAAAAATGAAAGTAATGAGTTGAAATGAAATGAATAAATGAATGAGTATTAATGAAAATAAGTAATGAATTATAGAAATGGAAAGAAGTAATGAATTATAGAAATGGAAAGAAGTAATGAATTATAGAAATGAACAGAAGTAATAAATTATAGAAATAAACAGAAATGGAAACAAGTAATGAATTATACAAATGGACAGAAATGAATTATAGAAATAAACAGAAAGGAAAAAAAGTAATGAATTATAGAAATGGACAGAAATGAAAAGAAATAAATAATGAATTATAGAAATAAACAGAAATGGAAAGTAAATAATGAATTATAGAAACGAACAGCAAAGAAAAGTAATGAAGTAATGAACAGAAATGAAAAGTAATTAATTAAAATGAAAAGAAATAATGATTTATAGAAATGAACAGAAATAAAAGCTGCCATATTCTGTGTTCTTTGGGTTTTTAAAATAATTCTAGATATTCAGCTAAAAATATGATTCATTGAATTGTCAATCTAATAATTAGGATTCCATATTAATTATTTTGTTTGTGCATGCCAATGTAATATTTTAAATAAAAATGAATGTCATATTTCCTTTCATTTTAAAATAAATGGAAACTTACGATAACTAAATGTACTTTTATTTTCAAAATTTGAATTCAATAAATCCATGTTTTAAGAGAAACAAATTTTATATTTAATTTAACTTCCGTATTTTGAATTTCTTACAATTTATGCGAAATGTTTAGAAGGTCAAAAATAAAATAAATAAATAAATGCAACACCTTAGCTAATGAAGAACATTAGATGTTCGTTACATTTAAACTTGAAAATTTCTTTTCTAAACACAAAAACCAGTCTTTCTAGGTAAACTTAAAATAACAAAAAAAAAAAAAAAAAAAAAACGATTGGATAATAAAATGTTTATCCAAAAACTCGGTATGCTAATGTTCCAATCCATTTCAAACTGCTACTGTTCCAACATTTTATAAACAAACTTGAAAAAATAAAATAAATAAATAAAATAAAACACCACGTGAAATGTTTGCGGAAATCCATGGCCGTTGAAATTTGATTACTCTTCGACAATGAAAATTCAAATGCCAGGGCCGAACAAAAAAAAAAATTAAAATCAACAAAACTACAAAAAAAAAAACAGGGGCGAGTTAATTACTGAACTCCATTGTTTGAAATAACTCGTTTTTGTGATAGATTACCGTAAAGAAACGAAAACAATTGCGGTTATTATTACAATGCCGGGGGCATTTTTTCGGAAGGTAATGTGGTTGTGGATGCTAAACGCGGAAGTACTACAGATGCGTCGGTGGTTCATCTTTGAATCGGGGTCAATGGCTTCTTCCCTCGTGTTTGACCGTTTTCGGCACTCGCTGCTCGGATTTCGTTTTTAAATAGAAAGTAAAAACAGTTTTTTTTTTTTTTCATCTTCATCGGCAGCTGGAATTTTTTTTTTTTCTTTTTTCTTTATTAGATTTATTATTAATATAATGAATGTTTATATAATGATAATGAAAAGCAATTATTTTATGAATCCCGTGTTTAAATATCATCGAAAATGGTATTTCATTTTAGGTAAAAAAAAATTTATTTTTTTCTAAAGAAATCAATAAAAAATAACTTTTTTTTTTTTTTTATCACTAAAGTACAAACTAACAATTGTGTTTCTTTCAATTAATTTGGAGATAAATATAAATAATAAATTAGATAAATAAATTATAAATAAAGTGTAAAAATCATATTTTTTGTCAATAACTTCTCAACTTGGCTGGCCGTTGGTACCACAGGTTTCAGGTTCGAATCCTGGCGGTAGCATGGATGTTTGTGAGGGGTCTATGGTATTTTGTTAATAAGTCGAGTGCAAATAATTAAATTTCTTCCAATTTTCACTTCTATTCTAATAAGTTTCATTACAACAACTATATACGAATTAAATTAATAATCTAAATCTATTGTTCTAATGCAGCTGGCATTGCAGACAGTTATTATTTATGCCTTAAGCAAGGGCTGCACAGTTGTTACTCATTTAGCACTATCCAGGGGGCACGTGTAGCTTGAAGATATGCTACGGACACGAGTAACACTACCCCACAACCTCTACGATCTTACTAGACCGGGATGTACGGTTTAGAGTAGATTCCGAACCGCTACCAACATTCATTACACCTCCGGGACTCTAACCCGAAACCTCTGGTACCAACCGCCAGAGCGCAAGCCACTCGGCCATCAGGCCCCTATTATCATTTGTAGATTGTTTTTAATTATGTGAGTTATTAATTTTCTTACTTTTATCTTTAATATGTTTATTCCATTAAATGATACAAAAATAAAACAGAATTAATTTATTGAAAAAAATAAAATAAAATGAAATTAATTAAATGCAAATCCTATAGTAATAGAATATTTATAATCATATATATATTTATAATCAATATATATCTATATACTATTTGATAGAAAATATATAATAATATATATTTATAATCAAATTTATCACAACTTAAAAAAAATAATTAAATGACTTATTTAAGATTTAATTGAATTATTTCATAAAATTCCGTGGTGTTTGAATATTTCAAAACACCCCAGCGCCAAAGTTCAATAACCCTTCTAAACCAGATTCGAAATATTTCTCTCTGTAAAAAAAAAAAAAAAAAAAATTGATTCGTTCTAAATGTTTCTGTTGAAGTACTTTGAAAGAAAAAAAGTTACGCAATGCAGCAAGAAAAGGATTTTAATGGATTTATCATAAGAATTCAAATTGATAGATTCTCATGATTTCTGCCTTAAGTAAGAAGAAACAAAGAATATTAGATGAATTGGAAAGAAGAAAAAAAGAAGATCGAAGATGTTTTTGGAGCGGTAACACGGTCAATGGCACGTTTCGCAACCTTGCCGTGTTCACAGAGGTGAATAAACCCAAACAATGTGACGTCATCGCTTCGATCGGATGCGAAAGATGGAGTAAATTTTAAAAATAAATTTAAAATCTTCACATTCTAACAGTTTTAGAATTAAATTAAATTCCTTGTTAAATTTTAAATTGTTACTAATCAATGTATTTAAAATATTTTAAAAATAAACATTTAAAAATTAGTTAACAATAAGTTTTTATTTAGCCTTGTTTAATTCACATAGAAAATTTTTTATAAAATATTTTATTCAACATTAGTGTTAAAAATAAATTATTGAATTAATAAATAATCGATGATTTTAATTTATTATGTGCTTTTGTTTAATAGTTTAATTCTCTATATACGACACAATGTTGGAATTACATTTTTACATTAAAATTATTTAGGAATATTAAATAAATTTGGGAAGATTAAATAATAATTTAGGAATATTAAATAAATTTGGGAATATTAAATAAATTTGGAAATATTAAATTTGGAAATATTACATAAATTTGGGAAGATTAAATAATGATTTAAGGAATAGTAAATAAATTTGGGGAGATTAAATAAATATGGATTTTATAATAAAATTAGGAATATTAAATTTAGGAATTTTGTAAATAAATTTTTTCATTAAAAATTATTTAGAATATTAAATAAATTTAGGAATATTAAATAATAATTTAGGAATATTAATAAATACATTTGGGAAGATTAAATAATAATTTAGGAATATTAAATAAATTTGAAGCATTAAATAAATTTTGGGAAAACGTCAAACATTATTTTGTGACTTCACATCCAATACCGCAACAACAAATTTTGCATTCAAAATATTTTTCTCAAAGAATATAAAGAATTTTGGAAATATTAAATAATAATCTGGAATTATTAAATAATAATTTAGGAATATTAAATAAATTTTAGAAAAAGTCTAACATTACTTTATGACTTCACATTCAATATTACAAAAATCAAAATTTGCATTCAAAATATTTTTCTCAAAGAAACTGGAGAAAGATGATCCTCTTCACTAGCAGGAGCAGCAAAAGACTCAGACAGTTCGAGTGGTTACCATGGAAACCAAAAATCGATTACACATGTCTCGCACACAATTCTACGATTCTAGTAACCCTAAAAAGTCTAGAAAATGCAACATCACCGAGAAGAGCAATAAAAAATTCATTTTTATTGATGAATTTATTTATTTATTTTGTGCATATTTGTTTGTGTACATATTTGTATACATAAGCACAGAATTAAAAGGTAAATACTTCCAGACGAAACCTGGATTTATTTATTATGATGCTGGTATAAGTTTGATCTGAATAATTTTCTGTTCTTAAGTGCACAGACATTTGCCAGACAGTCAACCATCTTCTAAGATGCTACATCGTAAAAGTTGGTTTAAAATCTTTTATAACATTGTTTCGATAGTAGCAATTTTCTAAAAAGAATTTTTTTTCTTTTTATCTATGCTATTTTTGAATATTTCAAAGTAATTTTTTTAAAAAAAAAATATTTTTCGTGATTTCGTGAAAATGTATTTATAAAATCAAATACTTTTTTTTAGTAAGATATTTTTTGCTCGTATTTTATTCATGCGAGAAATTTTCAATATTTTAAAAGCATATTAAAATTTTGTAACGAAATTTTGTTTGGTGGCTGAATTTTAAATCGACTTGTTTTGTTTTTACAATTAAAAATGTAAAATAAAATGCAGCATTAAAATGAAGAATAATATTCGGAAATATTGATCAAAGGTGATGTATTACAGTAGTTGAAAGGGTTTGATTTGGTTTGTCGCTTAACAGACCGGGACCTACAGTTTAAAGTGGATTCCGAACCACTGCAAACATTCATGGCACCGCCGGGACTCGTAGTTGAAAGTGAGTGAGTAAGAGTGTGATGTACTTTCAGGTACCATTTCTGGGGGTCCTAAATTGATGTGCCATCACATTGTTGACTTGCTAAAGATGTATATCAATTCAAATAATCAAAAGGTTTCGTAGGTGCTAGTACATGAATAAAATGCGTAGAAATATAAATACTTGACTCTTTTAGAGAAATATACGGGTCTAAATTAAATCATATATTAGCGAATTATTATCTAACACCAAAGGAAAAGTATTGGAGATAATTGGGAATGACTGGAAAATTGAGTAGAAAAACTCGCAAATAGATTTTTGCCAATTTTAGATTGAGAACTGGACATGATTGCCTGTCCGAACACCTGACCAAAATAGAGATTGTGAACTCTGATATATGTGTTTTATGTAAGACAGAGAAAATGAATATGGACCATCTACTTGTTTGCTCGGGACTGGACTCTATCTTGCATCAGAATGGTGATGTGTGTACTCTTTACTGGAGTGCCAGAGAAAACATGTTCCGAACACAAGGACTTTTATTAGGTGCTTCTAGCTTTTTAATTTTTTTTTATCCTTAGAGCTTGTTTTTAACTGTGTTTAAGACCTTTTTGGTCGTTTTTTGTTAAGAATGTTTGGTCTTTTTCCCTTTGTAATTTTGATTTGTTTATATGTTCTTTCTATTTCTACGATAAGTGGCCAAATTTGTATGGATTGAGTTCTAATAAAGCCATAAGTAACAACTACAACAACAACATCTTTTATGATAAGTGATAATGCTTTATTTTACCGCTAAATTTCATTGCGAAATTAGCTTTCCCATTTTTTTTTTACACAATTCTTTTTTCTATCTAACCGAAAATATTTTAAATTTTCTAATATATTTCTGAAAATTATACTCATTTTCTCGATAAGGCAAACAATTATAATTTTGCATTGGCAGCTCTGTTTAAAAAGGAGCAGCTTGTTATCGTCTAATAACTAGGGAGCCATATGTCGCAACAGATGTTATATGACTGTGTCAGTGCAATGCTTCAAAGGCGGGCATTCATTCACCCAGACACGAGCCTTGATAAGAGGCTGCATAGTTGACAGTACAAACGATCGAAGAGAGCAACGGCACGGTTTCGAAAAAGTAAATTATTGGAACAAATAAGTGATAAAGAGACAAAATTGTTTGCTCTCCAATCAGGGGTTATCGCAGTTCAACACTTTCAAAAATAAGCTGCTTTTCTTCGTTGTTCTTTATATAGCACCGACTTGGCAGATATCTGTTCTATACAATGTTACAATACCATCCGTCTTAGAAATTTCATTATTGAAGCGAATTTAGCGAATAAATTGTGTTCTTCGACTGAAAATTATGCTGTTTATTGTAAAATATGTTACAATTTTCGTTCTATGATAGAAAAAAAAATCATATTGGGAGTAAATTTATAGTTTGCCATTATGGCTTTATCACCTAAAGCACATAGAAAAAAAAAAAAATAATGGCAGTTTAGAGACATGATGATTATTTAAGAAACCAATGACTTCGAAAAATTAAGAATATTTTTTTCTATTAAGTTAATTAACAATGATTTTAAATTTTTCATATATTGGTTCAAAACTACTGTTAAAATAAATTTTAGATATATGTTCCCTAATACAAGCAACCACCAAAAATAAACCTCTGAAGGTGGGCTGTGAATCTTTAATTGTTTCATTTGAAAAATAACATTTAGATCTTTTTTTTTTTTTTTTTTTAACGGATTTTTTTAAAAAAATGTCATAATAAAGCTTAAAGCCTACAGTCTGGTACCATCTGACACTATATTTACATAACAGAAGTATTATATACTGAACTTCTTCACTGGCGCTACAACCCTTTGGTTTGGCCAAGGCCTACTGGTAGATTTAGATGTTTAATTTTTGCTAGGTAGAGTTATCAGTCCTACGTCCTAAAGTCATATTTGACCGAACCCTATGGTTTAAAGTGGATTCCGAACCATTGCAAACATCCATAACATCGCAGTTAGTCGAGCCCGAAGCCTATGCCACTAAGCGCCAGAGCGCTAGTCACTCGGTCATCAGGCCCTTTGAATACCGAACACTAGTTGCTAATTTTTTAGCATAAATGAAAGAACAACGTTATTTAAAGAGCAATCCTAATTTTATGAAAACTAAAATCTGCAATGAATAATCGAATAACAATTTAAAGATGGGTTTATTTTCCTCCTCTCCTTCATTGTAATTAGCCAATTCTATTAACCACTATTACTAAGGTGTTAGGTAGTTCCCTTAACAAATTCATTACGAGAATTTCTGATTAAAACCACAGATTCTTTCACTAAAATGAAGACATCTCTTTAATCTAAAGGTCAGTTAAAGATAGTTAGTAAAATGATGTACTCGGGTTTTTTACTGTGTTTAAGGTCATTACGGTATTGTAACTGAAACTTGCAATGGTACATCAATGCAGCCAATAACCAAAATCTAAAAATCTACAATTAATCATCACAGCACAAATTAAAGATGCTTGCTTCTTCTTTTTCTTTAACCAATCACATTCACCGCTACTTTTACAGAATCAAACGCAATTTCATTCAAGTTCAAAAATGTTAACGAAAACCACAAACTCTTGCACTAAAAATAAAAAAAAAAGATGCTTCCTCATTTTGAAGGTCAATTTAAAACTAATTAAAAACAAAAGAACCTACTCGTTTTTCCACTCTACTTGTGACGCCGGCAAAATTTCCCACCAAAGAAACATCAAAAGTTCTCAAAAAGAAAGAAACCACAACTCTTGCCAAGCCTTCGAGGGGGTTCCATAATGAAACAAGCGGAAATACAACCACAACAAACACTTAATTTAACGGCGCGCGCGACACCACAACAACACATACCCAAAACACGTCATCAACCCCCTATCTTAACATTTCAACAACCCTATATTCCTCCCCCTCTCCATCCATCTGACCCCTCAACATTTTTTTATTTTTTTTTTTTTTTGTACACTAACCCTACTACTCCCTCTACTACTCCAAAAGAAACCGTAACAAAAAACTAATAGAAAAAAAGGGAAGTGTGCTTGCTGTTGCTACTACAGCGACAACATAAAAAATAACGGCAAATCTTTTATGCCCCTGCCCCAAGTTCGCTGGTTTGAGGGGGCAGGGGGTGAAAAAGAACGGCATTTTTTCTTTTCAGTGGATTTTCTGAGGGGTCCATTGTGAGTATCTTTTCAGCTGCCCGCTCGTGCCTGGCACGAGCGAAAATAAGTTTATTTTTCAAGACCAGCTTATATGTCCAGCTGGTTTTTCTGCTGCCGACTACAGCTACAGACTTTCCCCCATCCCAATGTTGTTGGGGTGTGTTTATTTTTACTTTTTAACCAAACCCACTTGCAGCTTTCGCTACTGGCCACGTGCTTTGATTAGTAGTTGCTTACGGCTTAGGATTGCATTTTAGAGGTTTCCTGTCAGGAAACTCGGGTCTTATTGTTGTTGATGATGAGAGAGAAAGCAAGATTTATTTATTTATAGTTTTTCCTTTCACAGGAATTTGAGGGGGTAGGGGAGAGCAGGATTCCGTTTGGAAAGCAGAAGTTGTTTATTTCAGTTGCGTAACGGTATAAAAGAAAAAATAGTATAAGGTCCTGTGTCGTGCCATGAGGTCGATGTGTGACAAAGAAGTTGACAAATTTCTTGAAAAGTGTGTGTGTTTTTATTGTTTGACAAATCTCAAAATTGTCGACGTCTCTCTATGGGAACAGATGTACAGTTATTTATATATCTTAATACGAATTTTTCAATGGGGATTTTTTAAAAGAAATGTAAAAAAAAAAAACCATATACAGTTAACATAAATAGAAATACGTACAGTTAACGTTATACATGATCCATAAAAAAAAAAAAAAAACCTCGTTTGCCAAATTACTAATGGTAACTGACTTGCATTCTTTGACTTGCTAAAGATTGGAAATTATTTAATCTAAAAAAATAGTTTTATTTTTAAATATCATGTTATAATAATAAGTGAATAGTTAAAAATTTATTTATTTATGCAAAACATCTTGGATGGCAAACTACTTTATTAAATCTCTGATAACATTTTTTAAACATTTCAAAGAAAATGTGCTCATAAAATAAGTAATTCTACCTTCTTTGAACATCAACATCAGAATTATTCATGCAAAAATCAGCATCATTAATTTGAAAGCATCAGAATTATTTATACAAATATTAGCATCAGCATTAGCTTGAAAGCATCAGAATTATACACGCAAAAATTAGTATCAGCATTAGCTTGAAAGCATCATAATTATTCATACAAAAATTATAATCAGCATTAGCTTGAAGGCATCAGTATTATTCATGAAAAAATTAGTATCAACATTAGCTTGAAAGCAACAGAATTATACACGCAAAAATTAGCATCAGCATTAGTTTGAAAGCATCAGAATTATTCATACAAAAATTTAAATGCTATCTAATATTATAAAATTGCATATAGTGCTTTATTTATAGGTATAAAAATTTAAGCATCTATAAAAAAATAGCAGTTTTATGTAAAACAAAATATGTTGACAATAACAATATTAGGGCCCTCACTTTTATTTAATAGCATGAAATTTTTATATTTAACCAGTATTGTATAAATTAAAAACTATTTTCTCATAAATTTGCTGAATTTAATATTAATATATACTTTAACAAAAAAGAAACTTCTTTTTGGATATAATTCGAAAAAAAATGTCTCAAAAATTGTAGGTTGATAAAAGAGAAGTTATTAAAAATTCTTTTTAAAGAATAAGTTATGGGCGATCGCTGACCCTTTAATTATCTAAACGGTTAACAGTTAATTTCCCGCAAAAGGTCACGATTATCATAACTAGACAGGCTTTATGTTCTATGCAATTAAACATTTCAGCAAATGTCAGATAATTTTTTTTTCCACGAACTGAATTTATCTGCAGGACAAACATCATTATCAGCAGAAAACACACACAACTGGGGAGAAAAAAATTGCACATAAAATTTCATTTCACAAACTTTTATCTTGAAATAGTTCCTTAACCCTTTAGACACAAAGCGGTTATGAACTTTCACGCATGTCAATAGAACAATACATTAAAAAGAAAAGAAAAAAAAAAGGAAAAGTTCTGTCCTGAACTATATCATGTTCCAAGTTTTTTCAGCTGCGTAAATATTCAAAATCTCTCTGACTCTTCAACATCAGTTCCCAGAAAAAAAAGGGTTAACGTCCTTTATGCAGAAAATGCATTTCGAAAACAAATGGTTATTACCATTTTTATTTATTTTTTTCTCTATAGGTTTAGAAGTACAAATATTAGAACAACAGTCTGATTTCAAAAGCGCACATCTTTCAAAAAGATGGGTTTTTCCTCCATGCAGTACAATGCCATTGTTTCAGGCACAATAGACATGAAATATAGTATATCTATATTAATTTCGTGTACTATATTTAAAAGGCTTTATCTACTATTTTGAAAGTTTAAACAACAATAACAGGCAGTCGCTAATTTGATCTTGTTAAATGAAATGCACGATTTCTTGCAGTGATCCGAATGCATGCGTAAATGTAATTCTTACTGATTTTGTAAAGCTCCATTTTGTTGTGAGAAGTTAGTTGTGACATATTAAGAAAATAAAAATGCATGTTACCTATAGTAGAGTGGATAAAAGAAAATTTGAGATAAAGGAAAATTATGGAACTACAAAGTTTTTAACAATTATGTTATATATATATATATATATATATATATATATATATATATATATATATATATATATATATATATATATATATATATATATATATATAACATTATATATATATATATATATTCTTCTTCAATAGTCCAACAGCCCCATAGCGGGCTAAACCTTTCTGCCTACTGGAAAATTCCAAAAATTAGTTGTTGTTTTTCTTTTTACTGGGTAGGGTTGTCAAAGCTCTGCAGTCATATTAGACCGAGGCTTACGGTGTAAAGTGGATTTTGAACCACTACAAATGTCCATTTGGCTGTCGGGATTCGAACCCAAAACCTGCGGCGCCAAGCGCCAGTCACTCGGCCATCAGTCTATCCATCGATATATATATATATATATGTAATTATGATCATAATTTGATATGATACTCCTGTATCCTTTAGCTGCCTGATGGCCAATTGGCTAGCGCTCCTACCCTTGGTATCACAGGCTTCAGGTTCGAATTCTGGCAGTGGCATGGATGTTTGTGAGTGGTTCGGAATCCACGTTAAACTATAGGTCCGTGGTTTAATTAGCCAAGAGTGTGCACAAAATGACCGTAGAGCGAGAGACCAAACCTGTATTCTTTGATATATTAGATGAAGCATAAAACAAAATATGACGGAATTTTTTTAACAACACTATACCTCAAGTATTTTTTTTTTTTTAATTATTATTTTACATTTTCTATTTCACTTAAATATTTCTTAACGTATAAAAGTTCCTGCAAAAAAACATTCTTAAAAATTTCAAGTATATTTACATTAGCTAAATGACCTAAATTTCTCAAGAATCGTATTTAATACAACAGATAAAAAAAAAAAAAAAAATGTTAAAATCTTATTCAAACCCTCAGTCTTTGAATTACACAATTTCACTTTCCAGCACTCTAGAACTATCAATTCTTATCTTGAGTAGCAGGTTAAATTCCTTTCCTCTAAATTTTCCTTATGTAATTATTCTTACCACATCGATTTGAATTTTCGAAATATCTATATATGTATGTTATGTATATAATGTACACCAATTACTTCATCACATTACATCACCCACTACATTGCGAATCTTAAAAAGCTGGCTTTCGAAACATAAGGAAACTTAAAAACAAATCCTTCTTCATTGGGGCCTCACCATCTTCACCAGGGGGCCCCATTTAAAAACCAGGTTATCAATATGTGGGCCCTTTAGGACCAGATATCCTGGTGGGGCCTCGAGATTGTCCTTGGTTTTAAGGGAGGGTGCCCCTGTATGCCATCATGTTGCTGAACATTCACCCCAGTCCAATTGTCCTTGAAATAAGGGGCGAAGATTTTTTTTTTTTTTACCATCTCCACCTGCAAAAGATCTGGATTTACCCAATGACCATTGCAGGTGTAGATTTGCTAATCACCAATACAGAATACAATTGAAGGAGGGTCTTAAAGAGCTTTGAATCCATACATGCAGGGCCGGATTTTCCTATAGGCTAACTAGGCTTCAGCCTAGGGCTCAAGATCAAGAGGGGCCTGCATTCAAATTGTTGCATTCAATTGTTGTTGTTTTTATTTATTATCCATGCCACATTTTTTATAAAGATGAGTACCAATCACAGCATGTTTAATTTAACACATTTAATATAATTCATTTTTTGTAAATTACATGAGAGATAATAAAATACATCGCAATAATGATGTATTTTATTATCTCTCATGTAATTTACAAACTTAAAAAAGGAGGTGAAAGGGCCTCATAAGTGGAATAGCCTAGGGCCTCTTTTCATCTAAATCCGGCCCTACATACATGTGATAAGATTTGATAGACGTGAGTTATATTTATATATTTCCTTACTGTATACATACTTTACTATATTTCGTATATCCTTTAAGAATATTTGAGACATGTGACTTTTCTTTTTAATATTTTATTTTTTAATCATCCAACAGATACTTTGCCATACTAAATTACGTTTATTTTAATAATAGAAACTAAGCCACTATATAAGAAAATTCACCATACATTATAATACTGTACAGAAATGTTTTAGTTTTTTCGCTTTTGATTTTTTAACCGATTCCGTTAAGTAATATATTGATTTAACCTCATTAAATATTGTTAAATAAAAATGAGTAGTCTTCTAGATTAAATCTAAGCTATGAAGACTTTTATGCGTTAATTTAATCTTTAAAATAGAAGAATGTAATTTTTGAAAATTGTAAAAAATTATAAAAGAAAAAGAACATTTATTAGTGCTAAAGAAAGTTTGTAAATGATTTAACATATTTAATTCTTTGTTTTTGAACTAAAAATCTTTTTAATGTTTTATGTTTAAAGGGGTTTTTATCAGATAGGAAATTTATTATTAATACTGAATTTAATATTATTTTGTTTCAAGAAAATAAAGTGAGTTTTCAGGCTTATGCACAAAAATGTAATTAATATTCTAGATATTACTCTAAGAAATAAAAATTGTATAAATGTTTTTTAATTATTAAATTTACTGTCTAACATTTTATATATATTATTATTTAATACATATGTTAATATATTTTATCTATAATATTTTATATATTTTTAATTATTAGTCTTTTAAAAAAGTGAGTTTAACCGAACTTTATTAATAAATCATATCAATATAAAAAATAATATTGATAAAACCAGTTGTACATTGTTTTATCTAAATTTTAAAAAAAAAACCGAATTTGTAATGCAATTTGCATTTTAGCAACTATGGCAAGATCCAGTTTTGTTCAATAATAAGCATTTTACATCAACAATATAAAAATTCACAACTGTTAATGTCTAAATTTATTTAAATACCCTGCCAACACGCGTAATAGATCAACTCCTGCAAGTTGTTTTCTCCTCTAACAGACTACCGTTGCAGTAAAAATCGTTTATAAGGGACGAATCGATCGAAAGCCAGTAGATTTCAATTATCGCTCAGGGCTAAGGTTAAATACTTCTTCGGTTACTGACAGTACTGTCATACAAGGCACGTGTTTTGTCTTATTTATGATATTTTTACTTGGTTATTGCGCATCTGGATTTGAAGTATCTCAAGTAGGGGAACTAAGTCAATAGACTTACCACAGTCTGATACGCGCGCACAAACATATAAATACATGTCCTTGACCGAGAGTAGCTGGAAAAAGCTAGTATTGATACATTCGTGTATTGTTTGCTCATCTGGAAATGTGTTCGATTTTTTCGAATAAAGTAATGGTTAGAGTCAATCAAACGAAATGGATGCGTCACGAAATGTTACGAATAAAAATTTATTGGTTTTTCTGTGGAAGTTTGACATAAAAAGATTACCAGATTGGTATACAAAATAGAAATCCTTCTGCGACGTTGATTTCGGTTTTTGATTACAAATTGTCATGAATATTTGCTAAATATTTTTAGAATATGATTGCATATGTTAGATTTGCTATATGATTTAGACACAATTTTGTTATAAGATTTCGAGATTAAATTTGTTATAAATTTACAAATTGTCATAAAAATTTTCGAAACATGATTACATATATTAGATTTCTATATATGTAATCATTTCAATGTAAATCTTCGCAATGCAGTTTATTCTTTCGAAAAAAAAAAAAAGCAATTAAAAAATAATTTCACAGCGTCAAAAAAAAAAAAAAAAAAAAAATCTATAAAAATTAGTTAATGAAAAAATAAAACTTTTTTTGTGCCTTGCTGCATCTTAAAAAATTAAAATTTATAAGAAAAAAATTTCAGAATATCATAAAAATATACATGAAGATGTGAAAGCACTGAATCTTATAATTCATTTCTGCAATTTCTTTATTACATAATAGATAACAATTAATAATTTTTTTTTGGGGGAAGGTTGATTTGTCTCTCTACGGTCATTTTGTGCACACTTTAGGTAATTAGACCGGAACCTACAGATTAATATGGATTCCGAACCACTCACAAACATCCATACCACCGTCAGGGATTCGAACCTGAAACACCAAAGGCCAGAGAGCTAGCCAATTGGTCATCAGGCCGCTAGAATTGGTAATGTGATGTGACAATATTTTTTATTATTATTATTTTTTAAGTGTTTTATAAATTGGATAGCTACTTCAAAAACAGTAAACTTTTCAAGTCAAAAATTATAAATCAACGACGAAACACGAATTAAGAAATTACCGAAAATCAAAATTTATAATAACATATGGAATACTAAAAACCAATCGACATGAAATTGACTTTTAACTTCCTCTGCAAAACCTCCACAATTTTTTTCCTAGAAACTTTACCAAAAAGCTTTTCCTGTGCATTTTATTTACTTAGAGAAATAGAAATACTTCCTTTGGACTGCAGAGAGATAAAAAGCAAAGTGAATAACCTCAAACAACACAAGAGAGAAAGTACCAAACTAAAAATCCTTATTTCTTTGGACAATGGCGGCATCCGTTAGCCATAATTCCATTTCCTCCGGCATTTAATCTGGTAGGAACCACATTACATCCCCGTTCGTATGTTCGAATCGAACAGAAATAACAAACAGGATATAACTACAAGCCGGCAGTTTGTTCTGCACCATGTTCTTACGAATGTACGTACGATTTCTTGAGTGGGGGGGGGGGTCTGTCCCCTGTTTGTTTGTTGGGGTGCTTTCTGTTTTTCCGGTCACATACCGAAGGAGAGGGAGAGTAGTGAGGGATATTGCATTCGGTGAGGTCAAGGACCCCGCAGACGATTATTAAGGGGCGATTCCGGGAAAGTCCATGCCTCATCTTCATTTATTTCATCAGAAAGGAAAATGTAGGCAGATGATAGCCAGGGGTGAAGGGAAGTACCTTTATTTTTTATTTTATTTGTTGAAAGAAAATGAGAGTTCGGAAGGAAGAGAATTTTTATCCCCGAAAGCAAAAGAAATTAGTTTTCGATAGATTAGGGAAAATCGTGACCGTAATTAATAGTTATTCCAACAGCTGCTTCGGTTAAAATTGCAGGTAAATGGTGGCAGTATATCCATTATTATTATATGTTTTTTGCTATTATTTCCCTGAAAATAAATAAAAATAAACTGAAAAAGGAAATAAGGTGAATTAATTCTTTAAATAGCCTTTAATTTTAAATACTTATCAAGAAATATTCAAGATGTATAAATGGGAGTTCCATGTACCAATAATCTATATAACAAATATTCTTTTGAATTCCTCTTATGTGTATATAGTATTGTTATATTGCTCTTTTATCAAAGTATGAAAAAAATAATAAACAGTCTGTGCCTTTTTCCAGAAGTAGCTATTTCTAATTAAAAATTAAATAATAAATGTAATTACCGTTAGCTCAAGAAAAAGAAATGTACTAAATGTGTAAAATGTATATTCGGGTTCGATTTGTATATTCGAGTTCGGGTTGTATATGTTTCGGGTTCAATGCCGGCGTTGCCATGGATGTTTGCAATGATTCGGAATCCACTTTAAACCGTAGATCCCAGTCTATTATGATTGTAGAACTTTGGGTGAGGGGCTGACAACCCCTAGCCCATTAAAAGAAAACGTCTCTTGTTTCGAAATCTGCCAGTAGGCAGACGGCCTTGGCCCACCTTGGGGCTGTTGCGCCAATGAAAAAAGAAGACGATATTATTTATAAAGGAGAATCATAAAGTAAAATTTTACTTTGCTACACTAGTTATATCTTTTCCCACATCACATGCTTAAATTTCAAAATATAAATATATCATATATATTTAAGTATATTCCTCACGAGATGCTATCTATTATTTCAGTAACAGGTTTTTAAAGGTACTTTCCCAGCGCTTTATTTTCTTTTCCATTTTTCAACACATATGCACATATTTCATAAAAAACGGTCAAACGCTCAAAAGTCTTCTAAAACACGCAGAACTCAAAAACTACTTTTAGAAAACACCGGAAGACTTACAATAAAAATAATAAACAGATAGTTAGAACAATAGAAAATTAACTTGCAGTATAATTGCTAGAACATCAATACAGAAAAAAATATAAAAATATTTATTAAAAAATCCCATCATTAACTTGAACTTTTAGTGTAAACTTGAATTGTTCCCCAAAATGCAACAATCTCCGTTGCAGCAACAATTCGCAAGAAAAAAATGTCGCAACCAAGGTTTAGGCCAGAGCAACGACCTCCTCCAAAAGTGAGATTTAATGTCAATACTTCTCTGGGTTTCTCAAGCCAAGGCGTCTGCTTAAACCAGTAAATCAAGAAAGAACCTCAACATCATAACTGATACAGATACTTACGACATACCATCCCAAGGTTCATCGACATCATCAGGCCAACCTACAGAACTGTAACCTTAACTTCCGTCCACCGTTCTCGCTCAACCCCAACCCTAACCTTTCACCTTCTCCTGGTCCACCCTGCTGCTTCCTGCAAGCGATTTTTTTGTGCGATGGCCCACGCGTTACATATCAGTGGATGGTCGGTCGACTTGTCCGACCGTCATCATTAGTTTCGTTTCCGCCAAGGTTCGAAATGTATTCAAACAATATTCCAGTTGTTCCACCCTATCCCCCCACCCCTGAGGTGGGTTCAATAACAGGGAACCTTGAAATCAGCACTGGCCTGATGAAGGTATTCTTATCCCACTTGAGTTGAGCAGCAGCGTGTTCGGTAATGTTTTTGTGTGAGGCAAGAGGTTAATGGACTTTGGAAGCGGTAAGGTATTTGTTTGGTTTTTGAAATGTTTCCCGATTTAGTTTGATTAATTAGTACCAATTTTATTTTTTTAAATTATTATCCTTTGTTGATTAAAAACAATTACATAAAGTATAATATGAATTAATTAAAACAAATGTATAATGAATAATGTATTAATTGTGATATTGATTGTTGTTGTGGTTATTGTTATTAACAGTTGTTACGGAAAATAACCAGTATAACCATATTTTTATAAGTATATCTTTTGTTTTAACAAAATATATGATTTGGATAAAATTTTATGCTAACTATTTTATACATACGTGGGAATTTAATAACAATATGTTATTATAGCCTGAAATTCAGTCATGAAAACGATGAATTTAATATATATTTTATACATATTCCGATTTATATGTATAAAATATATATAAAATTCATCGTCACTATCTAACGATTTTATGCATATGTGGGAGTTTAATAACAATATGTTATTATAGCCTGAAATTCAATTATGGTAACGATGAATTTTATATATATTTTATACATATTTGAGAATTTAATCACATTATGTTATTACGTACTGAAATTTAATTAAGTAATACGAAAGTGGGGTAAATGAACCAATAGTGTACTAATTACCAAGGTATCTTCATAACAAATCGATAAATATTAAACTACTATGTTCAAAACAATAATAACTTAAAATACTGAATAATTTTTAAATGAATGATATATATATATATATTTATTAAGTTGACATAATTAAGCCGCTTTAATTTAAAATTTTAATAACATCATTACTTGATAGAACGTTACTTTTAACATAAAATAATATACACACATATATATATGAAATTATATACAAAAATGTACTTCATTCCTTCAAATTTAGAAACCAAAGCAAAGCATAACTTCCACCTGTAGGTCAACCACCCCTAATGCAACCCCAAGCCAAGTACGCTGCGAAAACTCTGACATAGCTGCCCATTAGTGGAACACATCTCCTCCCCGCCCCATTTCGAAGCGTAATCCCCCATTCAAAAAAAGAGAAGGGGGAGGGGGTGTTCGAATGGAGGTCAATGCACCATTGAGGAAGTGGAGGTTGGACGTTTTTTCCATATAGGTGAAGTTGGGAAATCACCTTTTTTGGGAGCGGAGAAGGCCACGCGCGAACTGGACCAGGAAGGAGCAGCAGGCACGTGATCAGTGAAAGTGTTGGGGTGGATTCGAACCCGAGGATTAACGGATTAGAGGGGTTTGCTTTAAGGGGGCTAGGATAATTCGGTGGATGATATGGATGGACACTAATCGGATGCTTTTGTGTAAGACTGGAAGGCATCATATGTTATTTTTTGGAATTTCAAATCGTAAAAATATTTTGAAGAACATTTTGATATATAATTTTTTTAATTAATTAATTTTTTTAATAAATTTAAAAATAATAATTTTTAATAATTACTCTTAGTTTAATTGTTTTTCAAGGTGTATGGGACAGTATTGAAGATACTAAAGATTTTTCAAGATAGTGTATGGATAGTATTGAATCCAATTATGAATCACGAATTCAAATATGAATTAAGAATTCAATTATACATTAGTTGGAAATAAAGATTATTGCAGGCTAATTAATTATGAATACAGATAATTTATGAAAAAACTGAATTATTCATAAATATAGGGTTGAAAATAGCATATGTCGTCTTTTATACAAAACAGCTGTTAAATAAACAGCTGTAATATAAAAACAGATATTTCATTTTTAAAAATTCTTATTTATTAATAATTTTTAAATTTTTTTCACCACATTTTAAAAAACTTAAACGTCTAAATATACAGTTTTTTTTATATATATATTTATATTGAATAGTAGACATCTTTTAATTTTTGGTGAAAATGTATTCTTTCTGAAAATATAATTAAATAAATTCGGAATACATAACCATAATATTTTTAAGACAAGGAGTGACAATATATGAACAGGAAATACAAACACTTTTATTATATAACACAACCTGCCAATTCTATAATACAAAAAAAAAAAAAAAAAAAATTAAATATTTAAAATATTTTTTTTTAATTTTTTTTCCTTATCCATCTTAGACATAACATTATAACCTTTAATAAAAAAAAGCACTATTAGAATAACGAAGGCTAATTACATATAGCTCAACGCTATTTACAAGCAAATAATATATTCAAAAACTAGCAATTACATACTCAATAATCATTTATCTAACCCAATAAACAAAATACAATTACGCAATATGTCCTTTAACGTTTCAGATGCACAAAAGGCCCTATTTGCATATAAATAAAACAGAATGACAACAACTACCTTATTGCATTAAGAGTGTGAAAGAGATTTCGAAATAAAATAAAAAAGAGAGGAGAGACCTTCAGCTAAATGCAGACCTCTCTTAGGGCTCGGTTCCAAAGACTTTTTCTTTATTAGGTTAACCTCGAAAATTTTTCCTCCTCTTTTCAAGAACAATCACCACCACACGCAGATTACACAGATTCATGAAAACGGAAAGTCATTGAAATATTACGAGGTAAAAATTAAGTAACAATGTAGTAAAAATAATAAAAAACACTCAGAAGGCCAGGTTCAAGTTAACTTTTGAAACAAAATCCAAGGAAGAGTTGTGTTGGGAAAATTCCTTGAAAAATCATGAGTCCGGTAAAGGTTGTGTCAAATAATCAAAAGTGTCCTTCTAAAGCGCGTGACAAGGTAGAAGATATTAATGTAATTATTGATACGTAATGGTTGTTTTTTTTCCCCTCTGTTTATACTTTCACGCGTCTTTTGCCCATGAACCCATTAGGTTTTTTAAATTATTATTATTTTTTTTTTTTATGGTTTTACAAATGGACCACCATTTGGGGAAAGAGATGACGGGATTTTCTACTCTACAAATTTATCTTACTCTTCCACAAGAAGAATAAGTGACGTTTGAAACGAATCTAGGAGATGAGTCAAAAATCAAATCATTGAAATTTTCTCTGGATGACTTTGTTATTATATATATATATATATATATATATATATATATATAATCATAGGCCTGATGGCCGAGTGGCTATTCGAATGCCGGCTGTGCCCTGGATGTTTGTAGTGGTTCGAAATCCCCTTTAAACCGTAGGTCCCGGTCTAACATGATCGTAGAGCGTTGCGGGGGTAATGTTACTCGCGTCCATAGTATATCTTCAAGCTACACGTGCCCACTGGATAGTGCTAAATGAGTAACAATAGTTTAGCCATTGCTTATGGCATAGGGATTAACTATCTGTATTGCCAGCTGCATTAGAACAACAACATATATACATAATCAAATATATTTAGTTATATTAATATTAAATCAGAGGCCTGATGGCCAATGGTGCCCCAGGTTTCGGGTTCGAGTCCCGGAGGTGGCATGGATGTTTGTAGTGATTCGAATCAACTTTAAACCATAGGTCCCTGTCTAATATGACTGTAGAGCGTTGGGCTTAGGATTGACAAAAGAAAACACCTCCTGTCTCGAAATCTGCCAGTAGGCAGATGGCTTTATCCTACCATGGGGCTGTTGGGCCAACGGGGAAATTATTAAATTATATATATATTTACTAGTTGTTTTTTTTTTTTCATTTTATTTATAGAAATTATATATATATATATATATTTTTTACAGAGGAATATTTTAAAACATTTCTTACGCTGATAATTAAAATACACGGGATATAAATGTATAAACCTATCCACTTAATTATTTCCTTTTCATTTTAATAATATTGCTAAATTTTTAAAAACTGGATAAAATAAGTTCTAAATAAATATTTCTATTAAGCATTTGTATCGATTTTTAGATAACTTCATTCAAAATCTTATAAAAATCAGATTGTAACCTTGAATAAATCTAGAAAATACATTTAATCTTTTTTATACATTTAGTAGCCAATTCAGCTATAAAGCGAATAGCTCTGCGAATAGTTTTCTATTAAAATAAAATGCACCGAGCTCGATTTGAAGTAATAGGCATGGGTTGCCATAGCGACGAGGTTGTGTCAATGTAGGTCAAGTACATTGACACCGAAGCGGCATGAGGCAGTTTGCGGCCATAGTCGATAGATGGCGCTCAAGAACAGAAGTGTTAAAATAAAACAAGGCGGAATATTTAGAAATATTTATTCAAATTCGAAATTTTTTAAATAAATTAATAAAAAGATATACTTTTAAATTTTGAACTTAGAAAAAAAAATTGCAAATAATGTTTTTATAAATTATTTATTATTTTTTTAAGCACTCAAGAAAATACTTCATATATAACCATTGTTTTTAAAATATTACTAATTTATGTAATTCCATGATATTAGTTGCATTATTTCAAATTAAATAATACTTTGAAATAATATATAATATTTTATCATTGATTTTAGTATATATATTGTGTTAAAAAATAATAAATATTTTTAAGCTACCAATTAGACATACTAATTATTAAAATTACACAAATTAGTAAGTCCTCGTATTTTTCTACACGCTAAAACTGAACATTCTAAGCGATTTTTTTTTTACAAAAATTAAATATCAAAAATATATATTTAATAGATGACTTTTTATTTTTCAGATGAAGCAACAGATGGCAGTACTGCTGCATACAGTATTAATAAAATGATTCGATGAAAATTCCAGAAATAATATTTTTATTTATCAATGAAGAGTTTTAATTATTATACACGAGTAAAGTTGACAGATATTTTAATTTTATAATAATAATTACCGAAATTTTGATATTGAAGAAATATTTTGGATACATACGTAAAAATATATTTTGAAAATTAATTTTAAAAGGAAATTTTAAGAAAATATTTGAAAAATCAGATTTAAAGACATTTAAGGAAAAAAGTTATTTTGCTTTAGTATATGAGGAAAATTCACATTGCTTTTGTGATGTATTATTGATTGTAATTAAAAAATATTTAGTCGGGTTTTCGCCAAGCATTGACTAGATTATGAATCATGATTATAAAATTTAATATTTTCAATTAACAAAAATTCATGAGTTCTAAAGAACCTATGAATTAAATATCAATGATACATTAATAATGCAATCGCCAGAATATTAAAATTTTAAAAATATTTTAAATTAATGAATATTTTATAAATATTAAAAACATTTATGAAAGCAGAATATTTAACTTTTCAGAATTTTTGTTATCTTTTATTTGGCTGAAATTATTTTGAGGGGGAAAAAATTATTAGTGCAATGAAGATATATCCAATAGAAAACAGTCCTGACCTATCGTGACATAAAATGATTGCACGTGGTATATATCTCAAATTTGAAGAAAAAACACTTGTCCTTGAATAGCTCAACGTTTAAATATAAAAACCTTAGAAAAATGCATAACATAATATGAACTTTAAGCTTATCATAGCAAAACGATAAGGGCCATGGAAATATCACGCTGTAATACAGTGAAATCATTAACATGAATTCATAAGACAACCAGAAATCTAAGATAAAAATGTCAAATACCGATTATTTCCCTTTAGCTCCTAAAAAATTAGTTTGAAGGGGGTGTAAAGTGACCTCGAATTTATCGCAGATGTGTCTTTAGGTTAATGCACTAACATATTTTTTTTTCCCTCTAGGTTAATGTATAGATATCAAGTAAGTGAACGTACTTGTATCCTAAAGGTCCATATTATGCAATGCTGATAAAGCCTACCCTATGAAATAATTCTTGTTGCTATGAGAACGATATGATATTGGTTGCTAACGGGGTAGAGAGCTTAAATATTTAGATCAGTGATTCTCAAATTAAGTCTTACAGCCTCCTTTTCAGAAAAAAATCAGTAAACATCACCCACAGACTTGAAAATGTAGTAAAAAATATGTATTCATATAGCTGGCTATGATTTAGAACAAAGTGCAGAAAGATGTTGTAAATAAGTTATCTAAATTCTTGAAATTATGAAATTATTTATTGAAATCAACCATAATGAGAATAACATTAGAAAAAATTTGAAGCAGTCAAATATCGTAGAGATAATTAAAATTCAATATTTTGTTTTAAAAAATAAAAACACATATAGATTTAAATAGATAAAATAGATCCCCATAAATAGTCAGTCATAAAGTGGATTTGTTTCTGTGAAAACATTGAATTAATTTGTTAACCATATGGGTATTTAAGCGAAAACCAGAAAAACATCGAGACTCCTTTTTTATATAAGTAACTAACTTCTAACCTTTTTCATGCAAAAAAATTCAAACTATTAAGACGTCCTCATACAAATAAAAAAGAATTAATATCAGTTTAACTTTATAACATAAAACAAATTGCAAAAAAAAAAAAAAAAAAAAAAAAAAAAAAAAATTAGGCAAAATAAAAAAATATTAAAGTAAAATAATTGTTTATAAATAATAAAAAAAATCAAACGCAATTGATAATATCAAAAAAATTGCATATCAAATAAAAAACAGCAAACATCATAAAAAACATTCATCAAATAAAAAAACAGCAAACATCAAATAAAAAAACATTCATCAAATAAAAAACAGCATAGTAGAATGTGAAATATCAATTATATTGCAAACTATATTCATCTGATAAATTTATTGCTGACGTCATAAAATAATTTACTTTATTCAATGAAAACTTCAATTAAAAAATTGATTTATTTATTGCAAAATGGATATGAAGTCTGATTTAAAGAATTATTTACACCCTTTTTAAATGTTTATTTAAAAGGGTAAATGTAAAAAAGAATTAGGCAATTTTAAAGGTATTTTTCTTTAAAAATGAAAGTATTTCTATAAAAAACTTAATTAAATCAAAAATGCTGAAATAAATATTTTTCCCCAATAATGATTATGAAATAGTATTTGCAGGAATATTCAAATCGTTATATTAATAATTTAAAATTGCCTTAAATAATTGTTTCATATTTCTGCATATTTTTCTATTTTTTTAATTTTTCCTCAACTATTTTTCCTAAAAATATATATATGTGTAATTATTTTTTAGAAGTTTTATCCATTTAGACTGCTTTTTAATATTATAATTAACGATAATCAACAATAATTTAGCAGAACTTAATTCGAATTCAATTAAAATTTTAATACTTTATTACAGCTACTTTCATTTAGTTATTTTTTTTATTTACAAGGAATTTTATAAATAAATGTATTTAAATGTTATGTTATAATAAATGTACTTCTCCTAAAAAATTAAGATAATGTTTATATCACTATTTATATTAATTTTTTTTTTTAATAATAATAATTATCAACGCACGTGTATTACAAAATTGAACGTATTTGTTTTACTTCCATTCCAAACCAAACGTCTTTTTTTAGCCTCTGATCCAGAATATTCTGGAGTGTCTTCCAACTGTACCCCAGACCTTATAAATTCCAAGTACATGATTCTTTTTTCAGACACTGCGCAGTCTGTATAGCAACTTAGACCACTGCAGCAGCCATTTTATCCTAATGACGTCACGAGCAGCCGATTCCAAATCCGAAGTAGCGTTTTCTTCTCCTGGTCAAGGCCAAGGACACGCCAGAGCTGCTCATCGAGTCCCGGATGCCAAGCGATGCGCAGGGTTACCATAATAGGCTGTCTATCGTCTTTTTCCAATCAGTTTTTCCCGAATAAAATAATTATTATTACTAGGGAACGTTAATGTGAAATAAAAAGTTGTATTTATTTAAATTAAAACGTACAAATTTGTGTCTTAATTTTATTAATCACAAATATATTATTTTATATTCTATTAATATTACAATTTATATTCTATTAATCACATTTCACATTTCTAATTTATTGTTTATTTGTTAGTTTTATTGCAACACATCAACTATTATTTAAAAATTCTAAACTTTTATTATATGATGTGTAAGTGTATGAATGCACAAGATCTGCATTTATATTAAATATTATTTATGTAATGAACTCTATAAATAATATATAAATATATATATTTTTTAATTCTTTGAAGAATTTATTCGAACACAGGAACTCTAGACAAAAATTTACATTGGCATATGTAAATTAGAATAAAAATTTTAAAAAATATAATAAATGAAGAATATTATTTCTATAGATCCTATTTATGAACTGAATTCGGAATAACAAAATATTTTATCTGTAAAATATATCTAAAAAAAAGATATTTCTAACAGCAGAAATAAATTGGTTTCCTTTTTTTTTATTATTTTTCCCCCTTCTATACTCTCTAAAAATTGAGCAACCATAGGACTATTAAAAAAAAAAACATTCCAAAGTTAAAAGTCACCTCTATGCAAACGATAATGAGGCTTGCTGGAAAGGGGGAGGGATGATGAGCAGTCAGATTAAACTGAAGATTCATCAGGAGTTAGAGATATAGTTCAAGGTTAAAAACTCTAAAGATAGCACTTTATTGATTTATTTTTAAGGCTTCTTTCCCTGACTAAGTAATTTTTAGATAGTTTTCTTTTTTTAAATCGAATCGTGATAACGTCAATTTTAAAAACCAAATCTGAATATAAATATCACAATCAGGATTAAAAATGAATGATATATTTTAATGATTTAGTTATGAATAATTAAGTTATACAAAAAATGGATAGTGAAAACCTTGATAATGATATCTTTCTGTTAATAACACGTGGATCAAAATCATAAATAAAATATATTAAAACATGAAATGTAATAATATGGAGCAATATATATTATAAGTATTATAAAATTAGATAACATATACCTATGGATTTAAAGAGGACAATAATTATTTTAAATTACTTTTATAAATTTAGACCTCAATGTCTTGTTTTCAGAAATAAATTGAAATGGCTAACAAGCATTTGTTAAGTAATCATTTAAAAAAGAAAATCTTTCAAATTTAAATATTATTTTAGATAATCTTGCATGTGTTTTTAAAATTATCAATAAAAATGACTAGATTTTGATTATTGCGATTTAGTGAGTTACAGCAGTAATAAAATAGACTGTATATCAAACGTTTTTGTTAAAAATGTTGTTTTCTAAAATTGCTTTAAATTGTTGTTAGTGATTTAAATTGGTTTTAAATTTTTAAAAATTAAAACCAATTTAAATTGGTTAAATTAAATTAAATTAAATTTACAATAAAACTAAACTAAAATTAGGTTTAAATTAAATTAAATTAAAATTTAATTTAATTTTTTATGTATTGAATTTAATTGTTTTACATTTAAATTCAATAGAATAATTTAAAACTACTTTAAATTATGTAATAATTTTTCTTATGTTTGAATTTCAATTTCTGCAGTTCAAAAATTTTGGCGTTAGTTTTGGCGTTTAAAATTTTCTATTTTTTAATTAGTGAAAATTTAACTAAGCCGTAATCAGAACGAAATACTTTTTAAGTGTTTAATTATCACAGTTGAGATCTTTTCAGCTTACAATATAATAGATAAAAAAAAAAAAAAAGTAATTAATTATTTTAAAAGTTATAATAAATATACTATTTCGAGAAAAAAATAGTAGAATTAAATTTAAAAAAAAAAAACATCGTAAATTTTTTGCAGACGATTTTCAAAGAATAGATTCAACGAAATTTCATCTTAATCGAAACAGCTAATTCCGTTCAAGTTATTTGATTTTTGACAATCGATTTCCAAAAAATCAGACGGAAATTGTGTAAGTAGATCAGGGTTTCGTCATTCTGGAGCAATATCGTTTGTTTACTTTCGTTTAAAAATTGTGAAATTCGGTAAGAATGTCGCAGACGATTCAGAAAAATTCAGACAGGAAGGGAAGGGAAGATAGAACGAAGGGATACTTGACTTTGTCGGGACATAGACGACGCACGTAAATATCGTATTCAAGGTTAATGCAAACTTAGACAGTGGTACGTCACCGTGCAGACACTGTATCAGCAATTGTGAATTATTGCTGTACACTAAAGAAAAAAAAAAGTATAAACAGCACGTGTGAGTTATTGTGGTCTGCAACACAAACGCATTTAGTGCAAAACAAGATATAAAAAGAAATCGATATTGAAACCAATAATAGAATAAAAATCGTTAAACTTCAGTGTAAAACCTCTCTTATTTGATTGGCAAATAAAATATATATGTTTTAAACTAAAAATATAGATTTGAATGTTTTAATGACTAACGAAGTTCCTAATTTCATCATTCGAAAAGAAATGGCATATATTTCCCTCGTCTATCCTTTATGAAAAATTATAAAATATATTTAATAAGCTGAAATAAATACAATTTAGTTCTCTGCTTTATAATATTGGAGGTCTTTAAATATGGTTTATATTCACTAATAAATATTAGTGGTTAATATATACTTGTTCATATATCAGTTCATAATCATATACTTGTTCATATATCAGTTCATAATCATATACTTGTTCATATATCAGTTCATAATCATATACTTGTTCATATATCAGTTCATAATCATATACTTGTTCATATATCAGTTCATAATCATATACTTGTTCATATATCAGTTCATAATCATATACTTGTTCATATATCAGTTCATAATCATATACTTGTTCATATATCAGTTCATAATCATATACTTGTTCATAAATCAGTTCTCAGAAGGCAAATGAAGAACCTCAGTTTAAAGCCCAACACTAGAGTCGACAGAAACGTTCACTTGTTTATGCCGGAAATGAATACGATAATTCCATAATACGAAGTATAGTTAATTATATTATGTTCTTGTAGAATGGTGAGAACCCCAACGGTGACGAACAAACATGAGGGTGTCTGCCCCCAAATTGCGGTGCCACAAGCGACAATTGCTGTTCCATTGAAGAGTGATTCTACTGACCGAAACGCTCACCGAAATAATATTACTATTGCTTTCCAAATTACTCACTGAATTTCCCTTATTAAAAATCTAATAAGTGAAAATAATAAATGCCAAGAAGTGATATCTGTTAAGTTGATATCCTCTTCTTAGCTCCTAAAATCCGATGGAAGGACTAACAGAATAGCAATGCTCGTCTTCAGAATAAAAAAGTAAAATTTCTATTTTGCTCGTTTGCCCTCTTTTGAAGTGAATTTATGCCAAATTAAAATAAATATTTCAAAAGGTAAATGAGGAATCTCAGCTGAAGGACCAGTAAGTGAGCCGATGTGATAGTTCCTGTGTTTATGTCGGGAATGGGCCCAATAATTCCATAAGCCGAAAAATGGTTAATTCTCTTGGGTTCAAGTATCATGCTGAGAATTTATGTAGGATTCCATTGCAGGTGAGAATCAAAAATCACTCGGAAAATTTCGGTTCGGCTTGCTTCTCTACTTTTGAACTGAGTTTATGCCGTATTATAAGAACATTTTAAAAAGTAAACGAGGAATCTCAGCTGAAATCCCAGTAAGTGAGAAGATGCAATTGTTCCTGCGTTTATTGGCGGCAAAGTGCCCAATAATTTCATAAGCCGAAAAGTGGTTAGTTCTTTTGGTTTCAAGTTCCATGTTGAGAGTTCATGTAGAATTTTGTAGGTGTGATTTGAAAACTGTCAGTTCCATTCGTTTGCTTGCTAACTTTGACCTGAGCTTGAACGAAATCACCTAGTCACCAACATAGCATGAGCTAACCAAATCATCTAGCCACCAACATAACATGAGCTAACCAAATCACATAGCCACCAATAGCACCTGAGCTAACCAAATCACCTAAACCATGAATAATAATTAAATTTAACACACATATCCTACTCAGCTATTTTCACCATACATTTTAAAACGTCATCATCATATTAAGAAAAAAAAATACTTAAATATTTTTTAAAAATGCTACATTTTCATTCTTCTGCAATCTAACTTAATAAAGCCACAGCTATCATTTTTTCCTCTCCATACGCAAAAAAACAATACTTAAATAAATAAAAAAAATTACTAACAGCGGCAGATTCTTCAAAGAAAGCGCCAGTAAAAACCGAAGAGGTGGCTGTCACAGAGCAAGCGTCGCGTGAGAAAATATTTGTGCGTTTTCCGAACGACGCAATGCTGTACCAACACACCGAGGGGATTGAATGGCACCCTTGACCTTGCGTTAGACATCAGAAAAGAACGTGAAAGCCAGCAAACCTTGAAATAAACATAAAAATTTAGAAATGACCTTCCACGCGCATAAGGGACGAGCTGGCTGCATTCCAATTTTTTTCTTCTTTGTTGTGTGTGAATCCGAGATTTTCTTAGTCCGTTACTAAGAGCCTAATATGCTGTAACCAATTCAGTTCATCAAAAGATTCAGACACAGACTCATCTGTTTCATAAGGTGCAAAATTTGTTTTATAAACACTGTGTATATTGTGTTTTTGCATTGATTAATTTGCGTTTTTCTAAAAATTTTATATATAGTGAGTATTCGATTCGTACCCTGCATTTATTTTTTAGGGCCTGAATGGCCGAGTGTTAGTGCTCTGACGCTTGGTGCCACATGTTTCGGCGGTGCCATGAATGTTTGTTGTGGTAGCCATAGGACCCTGTCTCATGTGACTGTAGAGCGTCACGGGGCCAAGTCAGCCTTCTACCTACGGATGCCCCCATCACAACAGAAGCTGCCCCCTTCCCCTTCAACCATGAGTCCATACGGATTCCTGGGCTTGTCTAGATGTCCACCAAGTGGGATAAAAAATAACAGCGACAACCTTGTATTTTTAATAAGCACAACTAGCGTGCAAGAGGGCCAAGGTTCGAAACCACTAGAGGCGTCAATACTTTCAGAAACGAAGAGGTTCGACAGCAATTGATAAAGCATGATTTAGCCTTCTGCATTAACACAGCTGGACTCTTGTAGGGATTTTTCAGTTTTCTACTACATAAAAAAAAAAAAAAAAAAAAAAATCTCTGAAATCCGAACCTTTGAAATTATTGCAGTTATTTCAAATGACTACTCTTTTCATCACGTGTACATACTTTGATATATTTCAATTTATCTTAAGAAAAAAATTTTATCTCGATTAAAAAAGATGGTACTAATTATTTTACAAATAATTTGAAACAGAAAATAACAAAAACATATCCGATTCTGCCTAGCAACTGAAATAAAAAGTGATTTTAATTGCAAAATTTTACTTTAATTTTTTTTTTCATAGAAAAAATAACTAAATATTTTTAGAGAAATAAAGACGGATAAATCTATTCTCAATATTTACAATTATAATTTGAAAGAACAATGATATTCTTGCAACATTATTTTATATTTTTTACAAAAAAAAATTAATAATTTTTATATTTTCTATTTTAAACATTTATTTACTTTTGATAGAAAAGACTTTCTGCCTGAGAATTTTAATAAAATTTTTCATGTATAAATATAAATATTCAAAAAAAAAAAAAATTTTTTTAATTATTCTCTTTTAAAGAGATTTTTTTTTTACTACTACTGTTTCACGTATTGGTACTCTTCTATCACGTAAAATATAAAGCGATAACAATTTAATTCAATACACAAGGAAATCATCAACTTGTTTTTTGTTCCTCTTAAAGTTAAATCAATTCTTTAAAAATTAACTTAAAAATTAAATAATTTCATATGAGGCCAGTACAAAATTAATTAATACTTACCAAGGTGGTTATCACGTGGCATATCTGTAAACATCAACAACTGTCAAGCATACCGAACAACCAGAGCCAAAAAACCAGGAAAATTTCTCTCTCACTTTAAGGAAATTCAAAAAAGATCGTTAAACGAAATGGACTTCAGGCTATAACGCATTCACTTTCGCTAGACAGAGAGCTTCGATAAGGAGGATAATGTTATTTAGCATTTTCAAAACAAAGGGGAAAAAAAAAGAAAGAAAATCCATTGGGAAACAAGTGAAAATAGAGAGCCTCGCTGTGTACCGTTAGGAGCGGGAAACCACGTGAAATCCGCTTGGCGACGGATGAAGTCGTACACCAGATCGTTTACAGCCGACCTTGATTTCGAGAGGGTGATTTTGGCGTGAAAAAAATTCACGGCGCATGTGAGGGATTCAACTTTTGTTGATTATTATTATTTTTTTTATCTTTTATTCAAAAATAACAGTAAAAACATGAGTTTTGGTTTAATTTAACACCTTTTATTTTATTTTTATTTTTTTTTTTTTTTTTTTTTGGGGGTTTAAGACTAAAGATGTACTAATTATAAATGCAAGGAAAAAAAAAAAAAAAACCTGATAAATCTAAAGCAGTCTTATTTTTTAAACTGATATGATTTTTGATTAAAGATTTCAATTAATTATTTTGATTAAGATTTCTGAAATTGAAACAAAAGAAAAAGGGGAAAGTTCCCTGTTTAGGCTAGAGATGAACAAGATAAATCCAAAGGCTCGAAAGTTATTCCATTGGATTTGAAG
Source organism: Caerostris extrusa (assembly GCA_021605095.1). NCBI lineage: Eukaryota > Metazoa > Arthropoda > Arachnida > Araneae > Araneidae > Caerostris > Caerostris extrusa. The sequence goes on along the minus strand of BPLR01017308.1, from coordinate 36,010 downwards.
AAGAATGTGTGAACCCCCTGATTCGTTTGTGCTCATTTTAAATTGTAGTGTTACTTGTAGATCAACGCTGACTTACAGGTGATAATGCCTTTGAAATGTGGTACTAAGGATTTTTCAATACAAAACTAATGATTATTCAAAGGTATTAAGGAAATAAAATATAATAATTTGTTAGAGGAAATGAAATCGAATCTGTTTCACTGAAGAAGAATTCGTGGAGTTGTAACAAAAATTCACGAATAGTTTTACCATAAGCGAACCATTTCAATTGCATATGTGCTAAAATCTTCTTAAAATTTTTAGAGGAAATTGGACAACAGTTGGATAATATCATACAATAAAACTTCTCATTTGTTATTAAATTTAGCATTATGTAATGTGATGTGATGCTTGGGATAATACATATGGGTATTTCGGGATATACAATTTAAATGTCAGACTTTGGCTTCATCATTTTATAGTAACTCTAATTGAATGATAATGATGGACCCAATGAAATAATTTATTTTCTTAATATTAAAGGTCAAAAAGATAAAACTATTTTCCTTCCATTAAAAAAAAAAAAAAATCTTTTATAGTGATAAAAGAAAACCAGGCCATCTAATTAAAATCTTCTTTATGATAATTATTTTAAATAATAGGCATAAAAGTTTCATTAACTACTTCTAGTTATAAAATTCAAATAGCAAGTAGTTCATTATAAAATTTTTACTGTGTTAAAAATTAATGTTGAATAACATTAATTTTTAACACTATTCAATACAATTAACCTGAAAACACTACACAATATTTCCATTAGCATGATATTCTCATTAAATAAATACGCAAATTTAAAAAAAAAAAACATATTAAAATGAGAAAAAATTATTCAACCTAAACATATTAAAATTACCCAATTTTCTCTATCAAAAATCTATATTATTTACTGTTTACCAAAATAAACCCACAATTGAATTGCCTTAATTTTTAACACTTTTCAGTACAACTAACCTGAAAACAATATACAATATTTCCATTAACATGTTATTCTCATAAAATAATTAAAAGAAACCATTGATTAATATGAGAAATAAAATAATTCCAACCTAAACATATTAAAATCACTCAATTTTCTCTATCAAAAATTCTATACTATTTCCTGTTTACCAAAATACCCACTAGATGGCAGCACCAGTATCTACCGAAACAGAGAGAAAGTGATTGGAACCAAAGAGTCACACTGACATACTTTTCACGTGTTTTTTATTATTATTTATTCCCATTCCCAGTTTCCACAACCAGGGATCAATGAACGCGTGACCTGATCATGATTTCACTTTTGGTTTCCCCTTTTACTTTCACTTGTGCGCCGGAAAACCGGTTTCCTACGCAACGAGGTGTTTTTTTATTATTATTAATTTTTTTTTCCCCCTGTATATACATGAATATGATTCTGCTGCAAACCTGGTGCGATTTTCTCTGTAGAGTTTCTTTTTTAATATTTTTTTTTTTTTTCTTTTTTTCCTTTGTTATGTATGGGTGGTGCAAAGATAAATTCAAATGTAAATTGCACGTGAAGGTTACAGTTATACTCTAAAACCTATCTTTATAGTAACCTATTTAACGCTCTGTTGAGTAAGCTGAATTTTTATTTAAGATTGGATTTCTTGGCTAAATGTTTGTGTGAGATAAAAGATGTGCTCTTTCTTTAAGCTTTATACAATAAATCATTATATAGTGCGAATAAATAAAACGAAAGACAAAAAATTAGATTTAATAAGATAGAAAAAACACTATCAAATTCTTTAGTTTAGTTATGAAATTAATAAATAGATTTGCTTAACAATTTAACAACATTTCGTTGTTGTTTTTAAAAACATTGCATTTAAAATAGGTTTAGGAACATTTAAATACGTTATTAATTATTTATTTTTATTTAGAATTGTCACTTATTCACGCATATGTTTTTTATCTTTTACAAATGCATGACTATCTATTACAAAATATAACTAACTAGGATTGGAATTTTATATTGAAGTATTATAAAACATAATCATGGCAAATTTTATATAGACAATTAGGCATTATACCTTTTATGTCTATTTAGGTTATAAGCCTACTATTTTCATTAAAATTTGAAAGCATTATAGAACATAAAACAAAAATATCGTTTTTTTTATCAATGTTTTATAAATGCATGGCCATCTATACAACATGAAACAAACTAGGATTGGAATTTTATATTGAAGTATTATATAATATAACCATAGAAAATTTTATGAAGACAATTAGACAATATGCCTATTTAGGTTGTAAACCCATTATTTTTATTAAAATTCGAAAGCATTATTGAATATAAAACAAAAATATCGATTATTCAAAAAACGTTTATAATCATATCCTTTATCTAATATTAAATTAATAACATTCAATTAATTATTTTATAGTCAATAAAAAAGAAATCTAAAAAATCATTTGATGAGTAATACAAGAAGTAATAATAAAATATGATAATTTCAAACCCAAGTTACAGCTAGTGATAATGGTTGTGTTTTTTTTTTTTTATTTTTTAAGTAAATGATATTCATTTTGTAGTTTCATATATATATATATATATTCCTTCAAATTTTACATGAAAAGATAAAAAAGGCTAAAAACGAATGCTGATGCAAAAACTATGAATATGATCCGCACTGTAACACATGATAATGTACAAAACATCGTTCATTATTTCAGTTCATTTTATGTTTAACTTTTATTTATTAATTTTTCACTTGTGAAGCTAACTGAATAAAAAGCAAATTGAAAGCATTTTAATTAAAAATGCAGTCTAAATATTAATTTAAAAAATTATTTTTTTTCTCTCTTAATTAATAACTTCAGGTTTTTTTTTTTTTTTTTTTTTTTTTTTTTATTTCGAGAATAAATATAAAGAAAGCACAGTTTTCACTTCAGTATCTGTTCACAATCTATATCTACACTTGATAAAGCATGAATATTCATTTATGCACGAGCATCATATCTGAAACACAATCTGCTGCTTCCCACCCACCCTTTTCAGCGGAAGGTAGTCCACGTTCCCATGACAACGCCACACCGCACATGCGCAGCACTTACTGGGTCAACGAACTCCCTCGGATGGAGTTCTGCTAACCTAGATCGCCAGATTTAGCCTGAGGTTTTCTATCGCGGCAAAATGGTGCAAGTCGGGAGGGGGAAAAAATATTTGCGTAATTGTTCTATTTTTCCTACTCCCTCTTCTTCCCTGGTGTAATTTGAGCTGTCAAAAGAAGTATCAACTCAAGGCAACTTAATAATTAATTGCAGGGGTTTCGTCAAAACGGCGTTTTACATTTTTTAAAAGTATCTAGAACAATGCAATGGAGGAAAAAACTGTACAATAGATAATAATAGTTATAATTTACATTATATATAGTCTATAATATTTAAAAAGTGAATAGGCATATTAAATATGTAATGTACTATTAAATCGTGTGCATTCATTGGAAACAATGCCATGTCATTCATTTATTTTTTGCTTCTATTATCATTTAAAGAAAACTATTTAATTTATCAACTGATGAAAAGTAGTCTAAATCAACAGTTTTTTTTAATACGAGAGGCAACTGCTTAGTGAAATACAATGTTCAATTAAATTTAAGCAAAATCGCGAATATATTAATTTGATAGTAGTTTAATTAAGTCCAAGAAAAATCATATTATTTTTCATTTATTTAAAAAAGGTTATAAATAAAATTTAATTAATTAAACAGATGATTGTTTAAGGTTTGTTTATATATATATATATATATATATATATATATATATATATATATATATAATAAACCTTAAACAGTCATCAGTTTAATTAATTAAATTTTATTTAATTAATATATTATTAACTCTCCCTCTTTATATATGTATATAAAGAGGGAGAGAGAGAGCTCTTTTAAAATATTTCATGTCGAAAAAAAGTTAATATTTTCTAGAACTGCCATAAAATTTTCCATACCTATAAAGCATGTAAATCCTATTTTTTAATTTCTTAAGTTTAATTCTTGTTATGTATTTGCCATATTCTATTTTTAAATAAAACTTAAGTAATATAATTTATAACAAGAATAATAAAGAACGAGAAAAGATGAAAGATACTGATGCAGAGATTTAACTTTGGAGGGGAAAAAAAAACACTAAAGTTCTTAAAAAATCAAGATATGCTATTTCTTGCCGTTGATTTAAACATTTTAATAGCGACTATGGTCTTTAATATCATGAAAATTGCATCTTATCTATTTAGAAAACCGTTTACCTCATATTTATTTACATGTACTTATATGTAATTTATATTTTGGCTTTTTATGATAATGCGTTGTGACATATGCCTGTTATTCTTTAATTTTAAACAACTTCTAATTTATGTATACCATTTTCACAAAATTAAAATTTCGATTTTTGATTATAAAAATTGTTATAATTAATCTAATGGTGATCAATTAGATTGATTACAACAATTTTTATAATTTAAAGTTATTTAATATTATATTTTATATATTTTTATATTATTTATATATATATATAATTTTAATATTTTATATTATTATATATTTATTCAAAAATTATTTTATTGAACATAAAAAGTATGAATAAAATTTCTGTATTTAAATTATTATACATTTATTTTCATTACAAATACAAACAACGCTCACTTTTATTAAAGAAATAGATTATTTATTAATTTATTTTACGAGAATCCCGTGTTTCTGTGCAGAATATTTATTATTTTATTTTATTATTTATTTTTATTTTTACACATGAAAGACGTTCATTTACTACTTGCATTCTGCTAAAGATCATAACAAAAAAAAAATTACAATAATTAATATTTTAATTTGTCACTATATAATGTATAACACTTGAAAATCAACTAACTAAAAAAAAATTGCTTAAATCCCCACTTAACCATTTCAACTAAACCACTTCACTTTCACCAACAGGCGAGGGGGAAAAAAATCCCTACATATTCCCCACCATACAGCAGGAAAAAAAAAAAAGCTAGCAGGGAGGCGAAGCAGCAAGCGGAAGGGAAAAAGAAAAAAAAAAAAAAAAAGAGAAAAAAAAAAAAAGATTGTCGAAAGAAATAAGTGAAAGTGGAGGTCACGAGGCCTACCCAAATGCAGCAGAGAACGGACGGATGGCGCAAAGTGAGTTAATTCTACCAGTTTCTAGGTCGGGTGCAATGAACTTATCGACCAACCGCTATTCCACCTCCTGCTCCCGGATCGAGAACTCACTATCGTTTTTAGCCCAGTTCATTGTGGGAAGTGAAGGGTGCAGGCAGAAAGGGTGAAGGAGGGGAGAAAAAATGTGTTTGAAAGTGGGTTAAACAAACGCTGCTGGTGTTCATACAACACGTGATTCGATGAGGAACTGATTGGGGAGTGCTCATTGGAGGAAATTTCGATGAATATGTTAATTAATAATAAAATGCTTTTGTAGGAATTTAAAAATTATTATTTATTAAAAAATTAATATTTTGGATAGAATGGATTATACATTCATATATTTACCAGCATATATTCATATTATATGAATTATATTCCATTCATATTATATGCTGTTAATATTGGAACTAAAAAAAAAATAATAATAATAATCAGTATTTATTTTTCTCTTAACTGCAACCATTATTAAAGAATTTTTTTTTCAATGTGACAAAATTAATTTGCAATTTGAACATTTATAATATATTTTATTAAAGCGTTTTATAAAATAGTATTACCATAAAAATATTAGAAATACTTCAAAATATTAGAATAAAAATTTATGGTTTGCAATTGTTGAACTTTATTAGTGTTAAAAAATTTTCTTAAAGTGAAAAAAATTATTTTTTAAAATTAGTTATTAATATTTTTGAACATAAAATTATTTTCTTTTCTTTAATTATTACATTCCTTTGGTTAATAAATTTAACATGGTTAACTAAATCAGTATATTTCGTTAAATATACAGATAAGATTACTTTTTATGAAAAGTCACAGAATATTTTGTTTGTTCTATTTTAGCCGACGTTCCATTTTTATTTTTATTCATTTTTAAGTAATTAAACCACATCACACAAGAAAAACTTTTTAAACAATGAACAACAGGACAATAATTGGTTTAACTATAATATTTTTTAATTAATTGAGATGGATTGTAAGGGATATTTTGAATGTAAAATCTGATTTAATCCTAAATGTAAAATCCTAATTTTATAGATATATAGATAAAAATAACTGACTACATTCTTTTTAAAATATTTTTCCTGACGAAATGAGGTTTTTTTTAAGAGAATTATTTAACATTTATTAAAGAATTATTATAAAATTGTAAGACAATAAAAAATATGTCAGATTTGATGAGTAATAATTGATAATAATTGATTTAACTATAATATTTTTTTAATTAATTGAGATACATTATAAGGGATATTTTGAATCTAAAATGATTTTACATTTCCAATTTTATAGATATAGATAAAATAACTAACTACATTGATTGACATTCTTTTTAAGAATATTTTTCTTGACGACAAGAGGTTTTATAAGAGGAATTATTTAACATTTATTAAGTTATAAATTTGTAAGAAAATAAAAAATATCATGCCAAATTATTCTAATATATTCTAAATATATTCTATACAATGAACAACAGAACAAATAATTAGCTTATCTAAAATATTTTTTAATTAATGCAATTCCTACTATTAGTTCACACTCTCCCTATATATATTTGTATATCTTGTTCAAATTTTCAATCGTTGATAAAATGCTTCTTATTCATCCACTCAAGTTCAAACACATTTTTTTTTTTTGAACTTGTAGTGGATGACATTTGGTGTAAATACAGTTTTTTTTTGAATATTAATTCATTAATTAAATTTAATTAATTAATCTTTAATACTTTAAATAGAGTTTTAGCAATTTGTAATGAAAATTGAAATCCAACAGGCAGTAGCTCAATCGGTAAAATGCAAGGATTTCACGTGAAAGTGAAGAATGCGAGTTCAATTCTTGCGAAAATCAATAATTATTTATGTTCAATAACGATAAAAAGCAACTAAAATAAAAATTTTCTTTGTTGACCTAAGTAGGCATTGATTTAAAAAAAAAAATTTTTATATTACTTGTTGAGATGTATTGTAAGGGATATTTTGAAAACGATCTAAAACGATTTTACATTTTCTAATTTTACAGATATAGATAAAAATAACTGACTGCATTGATGAATATTCTTTAAAATATTTTTCCTGACCAAAAGATGCTTTTTGAGGAATCATTTAACATTTATTAAAGTGTTGTTATAAAATTGTAAGACAATAACAATATCATGCCACATTTGCAAAGGAAAACATCCTAAACAATGAACAACATAATAATTGGTTTAACTATAATAATTTTTAATTAATTGAGTTATATCGTAAGGGATATTTTTATTGTAAAACGATTTTACATTTCCTAATTCTACAGATTTAAGTAAAATAACTGACTTCATTGATAAATTGTTTTTTAAAAATATTTTTCCTGACCAAAAGATGCTTTTAAGGAATGATTTAACATTTATTAAAGTGTCGTTATAAATTTGTAAGACGATAAAAATATTTTTTTTTTTTGTTCTAATGCAGCTGGCAAACATTTAGACAATTGTCTTTGATGCCTTAAGGCAAGCGCCGCACCGACGTTACTCACTTAGCACTACCAGGAGGTGCGTGTAGCTTAAATTCATAAGCTACGGATGCGGAGTAACACTACCCCCGCAACGCTCTACGATCTTATTAGACCGGGACATACTGTTTAAAGTGGATTCCGAACCACTATACACATCCATGGCACCGCCGGGACTCGAACGCGAAACCTGAGGTACCGAGCGCCAGCCACTCAGCCATTCAGTCCCCCACAATAAAAATATCATGTCATGAAAAAAAAACCTATTTTATGGTATAAAAATCCAATAATCACATCAAAACAAAATTGGGTTGAAGTAACAAAATACAAAGTATAAAAAAATCATTCACTTCATACTCTTTATTAAATGTCATTGTTATGACACTAAATAATCGGCTTATTCACACCATTTCACGAATCATTACGCCAATCGATATGAATTAGAAAAAAAAAAAAAAAAGGAAAGAAAGTAAAAGTAGGAAAAGTGAAAACACACAAAGTGTACCTAATAAACTAGAAAGAGAAAATGTGTGTCAGAAATGCTTTCCTTTTTTGCCTAATTTCTTTCTGACTTGTGCTTAACCTCTCCTTCATTTTCATCTTAAAAAGTTGGTCAGTGGTTTCGCTTTCAAAGGCCAACGGGGGCACTGACAGGTAATTGGGCCACTTGGGCTCACTATCAACGTGCCCTCAAATTGTGATTATTATTTATTTTTTTTTATCTGTACGTCTATATTTGGATTTGTGTGGTTTATCAGCAAAATTAACTGTTACACATTCACTGCCAAAGCTGATTAGTTTAAAACACAATGAATTTGATTTAAAAAATACATTATGTATAACGAAAAATTAAACGGTACGATTTCACTTATTTGAATATAACTAGAGGAAAAAAAATTTTTAACTGTAACTGGTGAATTCAAATATTCAGCGAAAAGCAAGAAAAACAAAGAACTAGATATTACCATTTTCAAAAAATATGTACTGTATATATGAAAAAATACGTAAATATGTTTTATTAGTAATACTTGTAAAAAACAATTTTTATTTGATGTTTTTTTTTAATGTGATCTTTATTTCTCGGATTAATTTGGTAAAACATCATTTTACCAATAATTTCTATCTAGCTATCTATCTTCTACCCCATTCTTATATTAGTGTGTGTGTGTGTGTGTACATATATGTATATATCTATTCTTTTTTTCTTCATTGGCGCAACAGCCACATAGTAGGCTAAGGCCATCCGCCTACTGGCAGATTTCGAGATAGGATGTGTTTGTTCTCTTTTTACTTTTTATGGGGCTTAAAATGAAGACAAACATAATTTACTTTTTTTAATATAGTATTTTTATTTTCTAATTATTAAAAAAAAAATGGTTTCTTTTATAAAATGAATTAAATACTACTTATTAACTACAAACGACGACACTTTTTATACACATTTGTATTATGTACATTTAGTTTTTCACATATTTATGTGAATTCTCTTTACATCTTATGTGTGCGTGCTCTTTACATATAATGTAACTCTCTACATAGTGTGTGTGTTTCCCTAAATGTGTGGAGGGTAAAATTGCGGACTAACATACATTACAAATTGCGCATAATTTTTTACAGAAAACGGCTGCTTTATCCAATCTTAAAGTTAAAAATTAAGACAAACTATATTTATCTTTTCAATTTTGCATTTATTTCATAATTATTCAAAAAAAAAAAAAAAAATTTCGTTTGTCTTATAAAATAAATTAAATAACTTATTTACCTATTTTATAAGACAACTCTTATAAAATTATTAAGAATATTTATTTTATTATCTTAAATATTTATTTTATAAGACAACTTTTATAAGAAGACTTTTAACAAATCGGTTTTTACCGCTACTCCTCTTCATTGCCTGTAAAAGTGTTTCCCCCCTTTTTAATAAAGTAAAAAAGCTGACAAACAGGGTAATAACATAATAATTTTTATTTATTTATATAGTTTGACATATTATATAAATTTTGATGAAACTAAAATCACTTTTTATCCAATTTTTACTTTCTAATCACTCATAATTTTATCTCTTTAAATTAATTTTGTAAAATTAGCGTTATACTATTAATTAAATATTTATAATTAAACTTGCAATTAAATTTATTAGGAATTAATGAGATCACTTGATTTAAAAAAAATTCAACGATAAACTAATTATTATTTTAAATAAATAAATATTAAATTACTACTAAATAAATAAAAATACAAACATTTATTAGAAAATATTTGACAATTAAATAGACTAATAGAAACATATTAAAGATGCGATAATTTTTTAGTCTTTCAAATTAATCTTTTAAAATATCAAATTTCATCTTTTAAGTTTTAATTTATTTAATTAGTTATCGCCATAATATATTTCACTGTTGAATTGTAGTCATAACTACAAACGACGACATTTTTATATATATATCGAAATATCGCTGTTTTTGAAGAGTAACAAAATATACTATAATCAATAAACTAAACTACAAACGACGACACTTTTATATATACATCGAAATATCGCTGTTTTGAAAAGTAACAAAATAAACTTTAATAAATAAACTAAACTGCAAACGACGACACTTTTATTTATACATCGAAATATCGCTGGCAAACATTGCGAAGAATCGCAGTTTTTGAAGAGTAACAAAATAAACTATAATAATAAACTACAAAAGACGACACTTTTTATATATGCATCGAAATATCGCTGTTTTGAAGAGTAACAAAATGCGCATAAATTTCTCAACTTTTTAAATATAAATTTAAACAACAAAACTGAAAACAAATTTTAAAAAGTAAATATTTTTAAATAGCAAAACTGAGAATTTTTTTTAAAAAGCTTAGAAAAGTATACACGTTTTGTTGCTCTTTAATACAGCAATTTTAATGTGTATAGATATACATATTTTTATCTCTCATTTAATTATTTTCTTAATTTGTCTTCAATTTCGCAAAAAATATTAGTAAATTTTCTTTATTTAAATATTAGTGATATTTTTCATCATTTAAAAACCAATTGTTAAAAATCTACCAATCAGGACACAGCGGTTAAAAGCACGTTTATTGCAAAAAAAATGGCAACACTTTAATCGAAAAGAAATAATTACAGATGCCAAATAGTTTGATCCATTCTTCAGAAAAAGCGAGCTCTGCCCTGGAAAATGTTTCAAAATTTCAATAGTAGCGGACTATTAAAAGTTATTGCTTTTTGTGCAATCATCTGCAACACCCCGCGTTCTGCCCCGACACACATAGAAACGTGATTTAGAATGGCCGAAAGTAGGCAACGGGTACAATGCCCTCAGATCCACTAACACAAATCACGTGTCCTCGCCATGAGTTAAGAAACCGTTTAGTGGCACTTTCACTCTCTCTAAATTTCGAAACTTCTCTTTTCCTTGCTTTTTTACCATAAAAATTCCTGGCTTAAAGAAGGATGGTTGAATTCGTTTCGACACTCTGTTTTTGGTATTAATAGTCATTTAATTGAGGAAGGAAAAGTTGCTGTAAATAAATTGATGGGTAGGTCTTTGTAAAATGATATTGCAAAATGGGTGGTGAATTAAACTGAACGATTCTTTAAAACGTTTTGTTGATGCCTGTGATAAAGTCCGTTTCGGAACGATGGCTTGCTACCGAGTTTTACATTTATTTTTTTTTTTTTTTTATCTTTTCATTTTGAGGTTAGATAATTTTTTATATCAATGGCGAGTACTTGGTTGGGCAAATTTTGACTCATTTCGGTCACTGATATTGCAAATTCAGCGTTACCCAGAAAGCATTAAGAAGGATTTTGTACATTTAGATCCGGGCCTGATGGCTGAGTAGCTAGTTCTCTGGTACCACAGATATCGGATTCGAATACCGTCGGTGTCCTGGATGTTTGTAGTAGTTCGGAATCTACTTTAAGCCGCCGGTCCCGGTCTCATGTGACCGTACAGCCCGGTCATCGTAAGTCCCGGTTTAATATGATCGTATAGTGCTGCGGGGCAGTGTTACTTTGCGTCCGTAGCATATCTTCAAGCTACACGCACCTCCTGGGAAGTGCTAAATGAGTAACGTAGGTGAAGCCTTAGCTTATGTCATAAAAGATAACTGTATAAGTATTTACCAACTGCAAAAAGAAAAATTTGAATTAAAACAAAATTTAGAAACAAAACAAAAATTAGATGAAAAAAAAAAAAAAAAAACATTCACATTTTAACGGTGGCTACTATAGCTGCGAATTTGAATGTGCGTTATAAGCGTGACTTTGGCATATCTATTGCTTTGTGGTTTCTTTATCAAATATGAAAGTAGCTGACTTCATAGTCGATGGTATGTGGGAAAAAATTTTTTTACAATTATGGGGAACTGAGGTGATAATCATTTTTAGCTGACAAGAAGTAAAAAGTTAGAAATATATTAAAATAATATATAAAATGAAATATTGATTATTTTTGTTCTATTCAAATGTAATATGACTATAGAACAGAGAAATTATTTAAAAATCTCAAATAGTTTTAATAAATTTTTCATAGTAATGTTTGCAACTCCACCAGTGCAAATCAAATCTCGGCCCTCTTGCACATTAGTTGGTATCAGTAAACCATAGATCAGATTATTATTTCGACATTTACTTATTATAAAAAAAAATAATTTTAAAAAAAAATTAAAAGATTCTTTGGCTCTGTGTAATTGTTTGAAAATGTTAATTAAGAAGTTAAAAATCTTAGTATTGCGAAGTTTCTTAAAATGTTTTTAAAAATCTAAATATTTCAGTATTTTTCTAAAAATCTACATGTTTTTCTAAAAATCTAAATGTTTCAAAATAATTCAATGTTTGTTAAAATGTTTCTAAACATCTAAATGGTACAATGTTTTCTAAAAATCTAAATGTTTCAAAATTTGCAAAATTGCAATGTTTCCATAATTTATTACTATCACAACTATTCACAATAAAAGACGTCGGTAATTAACAACCATTCTCTAAATTTTTCCACGATTATTTTGTAAGATCGTTATAAAAATGCAAAATATATTTTAATTTTTTTTTTTTGTTAAAAATAAATCTTTATTTATTACATATACTTAAAACTGGCCTCACATTAATCACAAAACTAGATAGTGAAAAAATTTCTGTTCCTCTTTCTAAACATTCCAAAAAATGTTCCTTCTAAAAGACTGCAAAACTTGTTGCATAAAAATATACCACACCATTACAGACACAGTTAAAAAGAAACCGAAAAAGTTTTTCTGTGTAGTCTAAACCAAACAATTTAAACCAAATGAGAACGCGAGCAGAAGTAGAAGTAGTTGCAACATCTTCTAGAAATTTTTTTCATTTATTTATTTACTGTTTTTTTTTCCCCTAGCATGTGTATGTGGCAAAGTGTGCACGAGATTTTTGTTCCTTTACTTTTTTTAACTTTCTCTGAGATAAACCTCATTAGGGGCAGGCGGTGAATGACCTGCCTGAAGGGAAATGGCACACTTTCGATTCTGTCAAGAGCTATCGCGCAGTCCATTCGTCCTTTTTTTTATTTATTATTTATTTTTTCTTTTAGCCGTGGTGAGAGAAATGAGTGGCAACAGATATGGATCGAAAGGGAAATTGTTTGTTCGAAGTTAATCGAATGAATTTAGAATGTTTTTATACAGTTTGTAAACATTAGGCATTAGCAAAAATTATCAATAACAAAATTAATATTAACAAAAAATGTTCATTAACAAATTAACATTAACAAAAAAAAACTCACATTAATTTTACAATACACTTAACATTTTTTTTTTGATACATTAAGAATATAAAATGTTATTAAAATTATTTACAAATTATTATTTATTAAATATTTATTTATTTAGAATTATTTATTATTATTATTTATTCATTATTATTTACATAATATTTTTGAACATTTATGCATATAAAACTATTATTAATTATTCATATTTATAGGCCTGATGGCCAAGTGACTAGCGCTCAGTGGCTTCAGGTTTGAGTACTGGTGTGTAGTGGTTCGGAATACACATTAAACCGTAAGTCCCTGTCTAATATCACTGTAGAGCCTTTGGCGTAGGGCTGGAAACTCTATCCTGTAAAAAGAACCATCTCCTGCCTCGAAATCTGCCAATAGCATAAGGACTGGGCCCACCATTGACTGTAGTTCTAGGGAGTTAGTTAGTTCTACTCATTATTTATAATAGAACGCAAATTTGTAATTGTGCTTTATAAATCGATTTTACTTATTTTCATTTTTGTTTAATCTAAAGAAATTTTGAAAGTTTATAAAAATAAAGCTAAAATATATTTAAGTTGAGCAGAAATTTCCTAAATATTCGACTTTCGACTTTAAGAAATTTCCTAAATATTCATTCGACAATACGTAGCATTATTATTTTTATAGCCAAATTGATTATTAAAAACGTTGTTCGGTAAACAAACAGAAATTCCAAACTGCTGATTATCGTCTGCCTTTTGCACAAGCGGTTTTTTTAATTAATTAATTTATTTATTTTTGGTAACATGATAAAAATTAGCTCCAACATACAAACGTTACATTATTAGTTAGTTCTACTCATTATTTATAATAGAACGCAAATTTGTAATTGTGCTTTATAAATCGATTTTACTTATTTTCATTTTTGTTTAATCTAAAGAAATTTTTGAAAGTTTATAAAAATAAAGCTAAAATACATTTCTTGCAATCATATATATATATATATATACTTTCACTTTTATTCTGAAATTATTTAATTTTCAAACTTTTAAAAGATATTAAGTTGATTTTTTTTTTTCACATCAACTTTTATCAAATTATTCAACGCAAAACTTAATAATTTACTCAGTTTAGTTCTCTTGATCTATTTAAAGTTGGTCTTTTCATTACTAAACATTTTATCTATCATTAAAGTGCTTAAAAATGCTAAGCATATCCAACTGCTTACTGATTTCGTAATTTCCATGTCAATCCATCTAATAATTGAGTCATACGTGACAAAAAATTGGATTGATTTATTCAAGCAGAATCGATCAATTCAAATGAGTGATTCAAATTATTCCTTTTGAAAAACCTATAATTAAGAATTCGAATTGTGTAGCGAAAATGATTCGGTAAATATTTGCAAGAAATCTGTAAACACTATTCCAAATTTATTTTATTTGCATTGAAAACATAACTGAACTGTAATTTGGCTTGTGCAGCTGTGGAATATGACAGGATACACACGCAATCCGGCTTTAAGAATTTAGTTCAGCAGGAAAGACATGTTAAACACAGCTTATTAAACCACCTGCCTTTAATTATGATTTTTCGAGAATGATGATGATGATGAACAGAAATTCCAAACCGTTGATTATCGTCTGCCTTTGCACAAGCGGTTTTTTTATTTATTTATTTTTTAATTTTTTTGGCAACGTGATAAAAAATTAGCTCCAACAATCAAATGTTTCATTATGTAGCCAGCAATATTAATTCATCATTTTTGAAAAATGTTTTTCATAAACAATGGAAAATGAGAAGAAATTTCCTAAATATTCGACAATACGTAGCATTATTATTTTTTATAGCCAAATTGATTATTAAAAACGCTGTTCGGTAAACAAACAGAAATTCCAAACTGCTGATTATCGTCTGCCTTTGCACAAGCGGTTTTTAATTAATTAATTAATTTATTTATTTATTTTTGGTAACATGATAAAAAATTAGCTCCAACATACAAACGTTTCATTATGTAGCAAGCAATATTAATTCCTCAACTGAAAAATGTTTTTCATAAACAATAGAAAATGAGGAGAAATTTCCCTAAATACTCGACTTTCGTTGACAAGTTCCATTCGAAAAATTAGGTGATCAGCCATTGGGATTAAGAATTTTTGTCTAACGTGCCTTTTAGTAGAGGACAATCTTATATTGCTGTAATCCAAGTTGCTAAATCAGAGGCACTAAAAACTAATCAAATTGATTTGCTGTTTGAATATTTTGCTATTCCCTACGAAGGGGAAAATTAGAATGCCACCTTCATGAAATAAAGGATTATTGTAATTTGATAGGGAGTTATTAAAAAAGAAGGGAAAATTTTTATTGAACCTGATAAAACAATTCTAAGAAATGAGATGATTATTTATGAGTTAATATATTTTCCCAGATTTGCTTAAGTGTAATAATTATCTTTGAGAAACTTTCAGAAACTTTCTGCCATGAGTAATAGCGTTGACAATACGTAGAATTTTTTATTACTATTTTTTTTTTTTTTTTTTTAGCAAAATTGTTTACCGAACAACGTTTTTTTATAATCAAACAGAAATTCCAAAACTGCTAATTATCGTCTGCTTTGCACAAGCGGTTTATTTCTGTATTAATTCTGTTTTCTTTTAT
Source organism: Caerostris extrusa (assembly GCA_021605095.1). Taxonomy (NCBI): domain Eukaryota; kingdom Metazoa; phylum Arthropoda; class Arachnida; order Araneae; family Araneidae; genus Caerostris; species Caerostris extrusa. Next base: position 19,950 of record BPLR01017308.1, on the reverse strand, counting down.
TTTTTTGGCAACGTGATAAAAATTAGCTCAATAATCAAATGTTTCATTCTATAGCGATATTAATTCATCATTTGAAAAACGTTCTTCACAAACAATGGAAAACGAGGAGAAATTTCCTAAATATTCGACTTTCGGCTGACAAGTTCCGTTCGAAAATTAGGTGATTAGGCTTTTGGACCCGTTTGGGATCAAGGATTTTGTCTAACGTGCTGCCTTTTAGTAGAGGACATTCTTATATTGCTGTAACGCAAGTTGCTAAATCAGAGGCACTAAAAACCGTAGACGGCGCATTGAGTAAGAAGTAATCAGGTTACTGATGAATCTCTTGGTTTATCTGCAGAAATTGCCCAATGCTCAATGACATCTGGATCTGAAATTAATTTAGCCAGTGTTTATCATTCAGAAAAAAAAATTATGACTCAAATCTTTTAAAATAGAGGTTAAAAAATATTATTAAGATCTTTTTGCCTTTTAATATAAAGAAATATTCTAATTCAGTCATGTTTCGGCAGTCAGTAGATAATTTAAAAGTACAATTGATTTGCTGTTTAAATATTTTGCAAGTGTTTATCAGTCAGAAATTTTAGAATCAAATCTTTTTTAAAAAAAAAAAAAAAAAAATAAAAAATATTATTAGCATCTTTTTGCGTTTTTAATATAAAGAAATATCTAATTCAGTCATGTCACTAGGTGATTTAAAATAAAATCGGTTTGCTGTTTGAATATTTTGCTATATTCCTACGAACAGGAAAAATTAAAAAGTCGACTTCATGAAATAAAAGATTATTGTAATTTGATAGGGATTTATTAAAAATTAAGGGAAAATTTTTATTGAAGCTGGTAAATCGATTCTAAGAAATGAGACGATTATTTATGAGTTAATCTATTTTCCTAGATTTGTTTAAGTGTAATAACAATCATCTTTGAGAAACTTTCAGAAATCACTGGCGATAAGTAATAGCATTGACAATACATAGTATTCCTTTTTTTTTGTATAAAAAAATTGTTTAACGAACAACGCTTTTTATAATCAAAATGTTATTCTAAATATTCCTTCGTACAATAAAAAATATTTTTTATTTACTGCTATTCAAAAAATAAATTAATAAAATCATGGCTTTACGTAAAATAATTTTAAAAAAGATATAATTTTATCATTAAAGCACTTTTAAATTGAAAAAAAAATCCAATTAAATAAAAACTGAATTTAAGAATAATTGTAAACAGATTTATTTTTGCCAAACGTTTAACTTTGTTTATGTTTAACAATTTAAATTATAGGCATGAACATAAGTTTCAAAAATAAAAATTCGAAATTATTATGAAATTAACTCTGAAAATAAAAAAAAAACATTAAAAAGCATTAAGACATTATTAAGCATTAAAAGACATGATGATAAATAAAACATAATGTAAAAATAATTTTAATTAATATTTTAATAAATTGGAAAAAATTTTCGAGTATTAATTACTTAAATTTTTACGTATTTAAGGCTTTTATTAATGGAATTTTATTTATTTTTAATTTTGTGATCTGAAAAAGTTTTTTTTTGTGCAATGCCTTGTGAAAATAAAATATGCTATAATAGTTGATAATTACTCAATAATAGCTATAAAAATCATTTGCAAATTCATCACAACATTATTTTCAGAAAATTATTCACATGAACAGAAAAATTATAGAAAATTTTTTTAATTATATTTTTTTATCAGTTAACAATTTTTATGAAACATGCTCGACAAAAACAATTTTTTTCCCCTTGAGATTTTTCTCCTCTCCACAAAAACAAAACACTTAATAATAAACTATAAAAAACAAAAATGGAAGACCTTCCCCGAATTCTCGAATTAAAAAAAAAAAACATTTCCAAAAGCTCTGAGGTGAAGGCAACGAAAAATTATCTCGAATATGACGACGACCCAATCGTCGAAAAACAGTGGAAAAAGTTTGCAGCCAGTACTCGACCTAAAAATGCTGCCGAGTTCGTTCAACTCGCGAGAAAGTTAGGTCAAAAACGGGGTTTTGCGTCACACATAAATTGCACATACATAACAAGCTATTTCCCTACGGAGGGGAAAAATTAGAATGTCGCCTTCATGAAATAAAGGATTATTGTGGCTTAGTAGGGATTTATTAAAAGGGAAGGGAAAACTTTTATTCAACATGATAAATCAATTTTAAGAAAAGAGACGATTATTATTTTATTAATATTTTGCAGCATCATCAACAATTAATTTTCGAAATTTTAGAGATTAAATAATATCAATTTTAAATTACAACCGAGCTTGTACAAAAACTCAGTCATATTTTACTTTCATTTCAACGCATTGTTAATTAAAGAAATTTAACTAAATTTGACGTGAGTTATTACATATAATGATTATGAATTAATTTAATATAATTCGAAGAATTATTAAATTAATTTTTTATTAATAATTTTTAATTCGAAGAATTATGCATCTTATTACTTTATTGTATTACTTTAATTTTTAATTCGAAGAATTATGCCTCTTTATTGTATAACTTTAATTTTTAATTCGAAGAATTATGCATCTTTATTGTATTACTTTAATTTTTAATTCGAAGAATTATGTATCTTTATTGTATTACTTTAAATTTTTAATTCGAAGAATTATTTTTAATCTTTATTGTATTACTTTAATTTTTAATTCGAAGAATTATGCATCTTTATTGTATTACTTTAATTTTTAATTCGAAGAATTATGCATCTTTATTGCATTGTAAAGTGGCTTTTCCAGTGTGTTAGTAAATATTAAATATATATATATATATATAACAGAAAATTTTAATGAACCTGGACACATATTTTTATAAAACTTCTATATTATAATAAATATAAAATAAAAATTTCTTATATATAAATAAAAAATAATAGAAAAATACTTATTTTCCTTTTACCAAAGTGTACATTTATAATGTAAATTGAATGAAAAAGTTTAACTACTGATCTTAAAGTAAAATCTATTATTTCTATTCATAAGAAAAACCATTATTATTTTATAGTATATTATTTATAGAAAAAATAGAATGTACAAATTTGATTAAGCAGAATAGTTGAGCTTAATTATTACCCAAAGCAAAATCAAAGCCGAAAGTTTAGTTCATTCTTAAGCTAAAATTCAAAAACGATTCATTAATTTTGAATAAAAAAAAAATAAATGTATCTCTTAACCATTTATCTAAAAGCTTCAATTCTATTGATTAGCTTTTTTATCATCATTTTTAATAAACAAATAACAAGCTAAACATGTTCTAGTACATCTTTTGAAAACAAAATTTTTAAAAGTTCCAATAAATATTCTAATATTTATAAATGAACACCTGTAATCAATCCAAAAGTTTAGTTCATTCTTAAGATAAAATTAAAAAACGCGCCACTAGCTTTCGATAATAAAAAATAATAATAATCATAAATTGTGTCTCGTAACCATTGTTTCACCATCAATTCTATTAATTAACTTTTTTATCGTCAAATTTTGAATAAACAAATAACAAGCAAAACACATTCATGTAAAAATTGTATGCTTTCTAAAAATATACAAGTTTCAATAAATATACCAACATTTATAAATGAACATCAGTAATCAAAGCCAAAAGCTTAGTTCAATATTCAGCTAAAATTCAAAAACGATCAATAATTTTCAATAATAAAAAAAATAAACAAATAATTGTGTCTAAATTTGCTTTGTCTAGTTTTGATTTACCTATTCTGTTGATTAAATTTTTTTTTTTTTTTTATTATCAGACTTTGAATAAGCAAATAAGGCTAAAACGTTCTTGTAAAAATTGTTTCCAAAAAGATATACAAGTTCCAATAAATATTCTAACATAAATGAACTAATATAATGAACATTTATAAATGAACTAATATAATGAACATTTATAAATGAACTAATATAATGAACATTTATAAATGAACTAATATAATGAACATTTATAAATGAACAATGTATATATATATACATTGTCTCTGTCGTTCCTTTGATTTTAAATGAAGCTAAACTAAATCCATCATTTTATTCTCCTAAAACCACAAATATGAGAAAGGGAGGAGAAAGAAAAAACTTCAATAGAAAGTGAATTTGAAAGGGGTAAGAACAAAGACTCCATCATCTGACGTCATCCTCAAAGGCACCAATCAGAGTCACTGATAACAGTTCAACGACCCAGGCTGGAGGTGACACGCTTTCAGCTCGTGACCCCAAAAATTCACGTGACTACACGAGCATGAAAGAAAGAAGCAATGGTGATCGCAACGCCGCCTGCGGCAACACGGGGAAGTGTGTTACAAGGTCGTGATGGGGAAAGTGAAGTGAAATGAATTTCGTTTGAAATCGTTTTCATTTCTTTTATTATTACTCAGTGCTTTCTTTCTTCACGAAACCTTCCCAAATATTCTGAATAGGTGTGGCGCTAAACTGAAAGATAGTTTCTCAATCACATAATAATTTGCTCACCTAATTAAAGTGAAGAGAGGAACATTAAATGTTCTTTTTTAATTATCAATCAGTCATGTTGATAAAAAAATAAATAAAAATAGATTATAAATTTTTAATTTAAGTTTTCAAGAACTTCCTTTTTTAAAATTTATTTTTAAGTCTGTTAGCAGACTTATAGATGAATAATATATTTAAAATAATTTTTCATATAATGATAGCACATTAAACACACAAATCACAATAATTTGCTCTTGATAATAAATACAACATTACTGTTAAGAATAATTTATATTGATATTGTGGGTAATATTACAAACATTTATATATATACCCTTGTGTATTTTTAAATACATAAAGAAACAAACATATTACTTTGTATTTTAAAATAGAAATTAGTATTATTTTTACTGATTTTTTTAAACTAATAATGTTCGTTCTTTGAAAATCATTGAAAAATAGTTTTTACCAAGTTTATGTTAATGTATATGTTATAATGGATTGAAATTCTTATAATTAGCGCCCTTAAACCAATACATGATGTAATGTAAGAAAACATTCTTTAGAAAAGTTACAGAAGTATATAAAAATTTTGTTTTAAAAATTTATTTAAATTAAAAATTATTATTATTATTTTTTTAAAAAAAATACATCAAAACCTCTCTTTTCTACATTTCAACACATTAACACACATTTTGGGTGTCCACAACAAATATTTTGAGAACCATTGATTTTATTGATGCATTAACTCTCTTTTAAAAAGCATTAAGCGATATAGATGTCCATATACACAAATTTTAATACATGGTATACATCATACCTACAAACTAGAGAAGCTGAAGCTTATTCTATACAAACATAAAAAAAAAAAAAAAAATACATGATTAAAAAAAAAACCGGTTCGTTTTTTTTTCCGAAGGCAATCATACTTCACAGTGAAAACACTTTTACAGGAGAAATTGTGAATCATTGCGAGTCAAAAACGAAGATGCACAATAACCCTTTCAATCTTAAACCCATGTTTATTATAATTTTTACCCTTTCCTCTCTTAACAAACTTCCGGGATGGAGAGTTTTAGGTCGATTGGAAGGGGTTATTTATGGCTAGCCATAACAATTTGTCCAGACATGTTGTTGTTAAAAGGAGAGCGTTCATTTTGAGGTCCATAAAGTACTCAAAACCCTTTTTGTAAAATGTCCATGCTCCCGATAAATGAAGAAGGAAAGAAACAAACAATTAATTGTTTATTTATATTATTTGATTTTTTTTTGTTCAAATTTGTTAGAAAAATTGAGTAAAATCTGTAAGCCGTTTGTATTGAAGATGAAGAGAAATAATTTAATACAGATGCTATAAAAATCACAGGAAATCGCGAAACTTATTTATGAGCTTATATGTATGAACAATTTTTTTTTAGTGTTTTTTTTTTTTTTATTATTATTATGAAAAAATATATCATTTTATTACATTTATTATTTTTCATGATTATATTTTATGATGATTTTAAATTTGGTAAAAAAAATTAGTTTACAATGGTTTTAATTAGATATATTTCTCTGCTTTTCACATTTGTAATACTGCACTAAATTATACATCTCATTATCATAATACATTTTTTTTTTTTTTTCAATTTTAGCAAATTTGCTTTTATTTTATTCAAACGTAGACTTTAAGACGATACAAAAGTAAACAAATTTTTCATCCAATTGATTATGAAATTTTATGTAAAATTAATGTGAATGCACACATTTTACGATAAAGGAAAAAAATTTGCTCAATATTTATTTATCGACTTTGAAATAATTATAATATATATAATTTCTCTTTCTAAATTATATATAATTTATCTTTTGTATCTAAATATATAGATAGATATTTATATATAGTAATCTAGATCTAAGATAGTAAGCTAAAGATAGTAATCTAGATCTAAGATAGTAAGCTAAAGATAGTAATGTAGATCTTTTCATCTAAAGATAGTAATTTTATCTTTTAACAGATTTAATTTCTTTTTTATTTTAAAGATTTCTAAAGATTATTTTAGTAATTTTATCTTTCTTTTTTTATCTATCTATCTTTAGGAAGATAAAATAATTAAATCATTAAAACTTTAAACTTGACAGAGATATGAAATATGTTTATTTAAAGCATAATAGATCTATTAAAAAAATTAAGCAATGTTTTATTTTGTCTATTAGTCAATACAATTCTTCCAAACATTCAGAACTTTTAAATTAAATAAAAATATCGTAAAACAAAGGGAAAAAAAAAAACTAAAACATTACTAAAAATATTACAGAAATTAAAAACAATCCCATTTTTTCCAACATTTTACACAATTATACTTCCTTTTGCATTTCAAAGCAACCTTGCTGTTACCTCTCCAATACCAAGCAAAAAAAAAAAAAAACGTTCCTAACAATACACCAAATCCCATTTCCTCTGCCGTTCTAAGCACTAACGATCTTTTTCCCTAACTAATTATACGCTGTGGTGCATGGTGTATGGTTTGATGATTTAGACCTCCCTTTTCCTGGTGTTCGGAAGTACTCTACCCTCCCCCCCCCTCCTCTTGCCTTTCAGCACGCGGAAAGATAGTGTCCTCTGAAAACGGGGTGAAGGCCAACACTTTCTACTGTTATGACAAAGCAACAGCCGTGGTTACAGTGAGGGCGAAAATTGGGTGAGCTAGGGGTAGATCTGACGTCACACTGCATGGTTCAAGGTTGGTCAAATTGAAGTTTCTCCCTAAAATTTTACATGAGAGACAATTTTCCCCTAAAGCAATTTTTAAAAAATCGTTTGCAGTCTAATAGAACATTTGAAAACGATTTCGTACAACAAATTTTTAAATTAGTTTCAAATAATGAAAAGAAGAGAAGTGAAGAGAATAACTATTGTAATAAGTTGATAAGGTAACTACTTAATATAAATTTGCATAAAACGTTTAAATAGCATTTTAATGTAATATAGAATGGTTCTTATGAATCTATATCTATAATATTTTTGATTAAAACTGCTTGCAAGGAACTTGTGATAACACAGATATTTATGTAAGAAAAGGGTTCATTTTAATTTTGAAAATATAGAATTCACTTATTCCATAAGTAAATCGTAAATTGCAACTATGATATCGTCAGGAAATTATGAAACTATAAACAATTTTTAAAATTTCTTTTATAAAACATAAAACAATTTATATCAATTTGGCGTGAAATTATAAAACAATTGCGTTCTGCAGTTTCTTGTCCAAATTTTCATCTTTTGAACTATATCCAAAGCCTTTCCTTTTTAAAAATGCTCGAAATATGTATATTCGTTTCATCACTTCTATATAAGTGTTCATTTCTATCAGTTATGAGTATTCTTTTTATGAATTCTATAACTGAATGCTCGTTTCTATCAATTTTATATAAATTATCGTCTCTACAATTTTATATAAATTATGGTTTCGATGCATTTCATAGGAGTTTTTTTTTTTTTAAGTTCTATATGAATCTGATAAGTTTATATGAATTATTATTTCTAACAATTTTATATAAATGTTTTTTTCTATCAATTCTATATGAGTGCTCATTTCTATCAAATGTACAATACATATAATTATTAAATATTTGAACATACATTATAATTTTGATTTAAAAGAAAACATATCTATAATAAAAAAATAATTTTAAAGCTTAAAAATAACCAATCTTATAATTGTTTTAAGAGCGACTTTCTTATTATAGGAACTTTAAACAACTGGGTTTTTTTTCCCCTGAATCAATTAAATAATGTTAGTCTTTTTAAATTTTTCCTAGTTAAAATGTGCTTTATATATATATAGTTTTTTTTTTTTTTTTTTTTAGTTTCAGCTGATTTAAAATTCCTGCCGTTTACTCCTAAAAATAAATATTATATTTTTTCCTGAAAATATAACATATAAGAAAACAATATATTTTCAGATTTTCATTATTTAACAATTTTTTTAAAATCCATTCAGGAACTGTACTAAAACGGACAAGGCATACTTATTTCACTGTACATACATATATCCTGCCATACTTCCTGTATTTGTATTTTTCCCTACGCATCAGGGAACTGTAGGGGAAAAAGCAGGTATATCTATGGGTAACAGTCCGTGGGGTAGGGGGCCATTTTTTTAACGACATATCCAGGTTCAAGGTGGGTCATGCAATCCGGTGAATAAACTGATCATCTGGTGCATTGGGAGAGGGGTAAGTGATGGGAACAGGCATGGGTTGAATAAAAAATGGGCAGATCTGAGATTTTTTTGTCGGTTTTTCAGGGACACCAAATGGTACTAACAATCGTCGTTCACATCCTGTTTCAGTTGAAAACCAGTAGGAAAGTCCAATTTCATATCATTTGCCACCCAGTCGTTTTAGCAAATATAAACCTCAAACCTCCAAATTATTAAAAATAAATGTATAACCTAAAATATACATTAAAGTATTTTGTTTGAATACACAAAAAAAAAAAAAATTGCACTTTATTTACTTTTTTTATTGCATTTTTATTTTTTATTATATTTTTATAGTAAATATAAAAAAAAATATATTAAAAAATAAAAATCTGGGCTCGATTTATAATATTTCGATACTTATTATTTTATAATTAATAAGTAGATTATAAGTTGTATAGGTTAAGGGATTTTTAGGGATAAATGGATAAAAATGCATAAACCAATTATTAAAAATAAGTATATAACCTATCATATGCTATAAAAGTATTTTGTTTGAATATACAAAAATTGCATTTTTTATAGTTAATATTAAAAATATATCAAAAATATAAACGTGGGCTCGATTTATAATATGATTTTATAATATTTCGATTTATTATGCTACATATTATTTTATATTTTATTAGTTTGATATATTTTCATAAGTTGTATATATTAAGGGATTTTTAGGGATGGATGAAAAAAAATGCATAAACAAATTATTTAAAATAAAGATATAACCTATCATATACACTAAAATATATATAAATTTTTTTTTGAATACGCAAAAAAGATTGCACTTTTTATAAAAATAATATATATATATATTTTATTTATAAAAAGTGCAATCTTTTTTTTTGCGTATTCAAAAAAAAAAAAAAATTATTTTACATAGAAAAACCTTTAAAAAAAGGAAAATATTTTTTCATTGATAAAAAATTATCTTAATTAATATAATTCTATTACATTTAATTTCATGTTCAGTGTGTTAATGTACTATTCTTTACAGACTTACAATTAAAAGCAACCCCGGTGAGTTGAGTTTTGTTGTGCCTTATGGCTGAGGCTTTAACCATAAGACGATTAAATTCATTATAAATTGGAACTCAATTGAAATGTGAAAACAGTCTTAAATTTGAAAAAAAACTTGCTTTTCTCCTTAGCTTTATATAATAAATAATAACCTATAACATTTTTTGGCATAAAATTACAAATATCTTTTGTAATATATTTTAGAAAAGAAAACAAAGTTTTTCTATTATTTATCATAGGCTTACAAAACTAATGATTTGTGATATAACAAATCCAGACATAAATCAATGCCTTATTCACAACCTATTTAAGAACTAAAAATAATTAAGATCGCTCCAGTCTGAAAAGAAACAGATGAAATGAAACTTCCGCCCAAGAAAGCAGAGATCACAATCATTAAAAACCCACACAATTCCCAACAATTATATCTTCTCGATCTTTACCATTTAAGCTTTCCATTTAAATGACGACTCCTTAATAACCTTATACTTCACAAAACCCTAGGGGGAAAAAAATCCCTCATTAAAGAAATCCAAGTTAAAAATAAAAAAAAATTCCCCAAAGAATGGGGGAAAACTCATATTAGAATCTGATCTACATTCTGAAACAATGCAGACCCAAGTTTTCCCTTTCCGTGGTTTTGATTCCTCTGCCTCTCAAGACATGCAAAGTAGTTGGGGAGAAAAAAAAACGAAACAGGTCTACAGTGGTGGTTGTGGAATCAAGTGAAAACGCCTATTTTACCGCCGTAATGTATTAAGGTCACAAAGTTAGGTAGGACAACAAACTCAAACTAGGTCAACTACAGCACCCATAACCTACATAAAATCCAACAATAAAACAAACGTAATGATGAAAAAAAGACTATTGGAAGTTTTTTAGTAATAAAAGATTTGGTTTGAGGTTCACTGTAATCCGAAAAGCAAAAAACATACAATTTTAATCCTATATTATCCTTGCCTGACTCATAATATAAGACCGAATTCTATTAATTTCGTCACATTTCGTTTTTAAGTATTTATCAAATGAAAAAATGAAAAAAGATAATGTTTTTATATCAAAAATCATCAAACTTAACATATAGTCATCACATTTACCTGATTAATAAGCGAAAGACTGGATTCTTTTAAATTCGTCACGTTTCATATTTAAGGATTTATCAGATAAAAAATGAAACATAATGATTTTATATGTAAAATCATCAAACTTAATATGTAGTCATCACATTTAATATTCAAGGATTTATCTGAAATGTAGATATATCTAGGCTTTAAAAAAGGATGTTTAAGTGTTAATTAACTGGCATTATGTAAATAAGTCTTAAAATTGAAAAAATATGAGGTAAATTATTATTAAAAAATAAAATATTTTAAAATATATAAAAATATATTTTCTTTATCAATCAACATATAGTAGCTATGGATCTTTTTGTAGCATGCCTATAGGTCTTTTTGGTGGTTTTATTTATTTATTTATTTGCTTTTGGTGTATAGATTTTGAAAATATATATTGTTTACATTTATTATATTAGTATATGATATAAAAACATAAAATATATATGTTTTTGTATTGTATACTAATACAATATTAAATATTATATTTTCAAAATCTATATACAACCAATACAATATTAAATATTATATTTTCAAAATCTATATACAACCAATACAATATTAAATATTATATTCTCAAAATCTATATACAACCAATACAATTATGTATACTAATATATCAATATCAATCATAATATAATATTGTATGAAAAAAAACTGCTTATCTTAATTTTGAGACCTGTAATTTTTTTTGTAAAAAAAACAAGATATATAGAAAGAGAAAGTTGTCTTTTTTGAACAGATGAAAATTGTGGCACCTCATTGGAAATGGAATCATTACAGTCTACAAACAACAATTTTTAAAAGAAATTTGAAACAATAAATTTGTTTACAAAAAGCCTTATAAGTGTTTGCATGTTTTACTGAAATTCATGAACATGTGAACAAATATCTTATTTGAAGGTTGTTTGGATATTGTGCAAGATATTTACTTTTTCTGTCATGTCAGATTACAAAAAGTAAATTATCCAAACAATTTAAATTTTATACTTACCTTTAATTCATGAAACTTACCTGATGAAAACCCTAAAAAATTATACTGAATTTGCCAATTTTACAGTGTAGTTTTTAAACAAAACATTATAAAAATGAAATAGGTATTTATTAATCCATTTAAAATTAAATTATCGTTATTGTAGCTGAATTTATAAAATAAATAATTAAAATCTTGTTATAACATACTAAAATTTATAAAAAAGGACACTGCATTCTAGATGTTTGTTGACATGCTATTTTAAAGATGAAAAATTATGGAAATGCAAATTATTTAGTGCCTTATTTAACCTAGTTATTATATATATAACCAATAATATCTGATAAACATCTAGTACAAAGTAATAAAATTTATTTATATAAATTCCATTTTATAGAAATGAAAAAAATATCTAGGATTAGAATGCTAAATTGTTGTATTTTAAAATAATATTTAATTAAAAATTTACTACAAAAAATAATATCAAAAATATAAAGGTCAAATTTGGATGCAAGTAAAAATAACTTTTAATTATTGTACTTAAAATGGTTTAAATGAAATAATTATTTTAACACATAAATAATAATTATTTTAAGATACTATTAAAATCCAAAATAACTTTTAAAAGAATTGTTTTTTTTTTTTTTTTAGATGAATATTTACTTAATATTTATTAGATAAATATTTACTTAACCATATTCATGATATGAAAACAGGGGTTTATTTTAGCCGGTGGTTTGACATCCTGCGCAAAGCAAATGCGCCAAGCATCTTATTGAATAAATGCAATGCATCCGATAGGATCAAATAGGATGCTGAGATGATGTGGAGAAACTCAAGTTTTCTTCTCTTTTCCTCATTATTTTTATATTTTAATTTTCAATAATTTTTTTAATTTAAATTAAAATACAACATTTTTAAAATAATTATTTATTTAGTACAATTACAATTATTATTATTATTATTTATTTTATTTTTTTTTTTTTGAGAAGTTGGAGATTTTAGTATATATTGGATAATTGGGAAAAATTGAAGATGGTAGAGTTATTGGAGTATTACCGAAATTGTAAACTGTATAATTAATTAATTTTATAAAATATAAATTAAAAAAATTTTTTTTTTTTTTTAAAGTTTTCATATTAGTAGTATTTTTGTTTTTATTTTCACAATATTATATTTTTATTTTAAATAAAAAAAGGTCAAGAGAAAAAAAAAAAAAAAAGAAGTTGTTAACTCTACCATTCAAAAAATGTTTTAAAAATTAATATAATTCCTTAAATTTATGTTTAAAATACCTATTTCATATAAATAATACTAATTATTTAGGCTAAAAATGCAGTGAAATAAACAATACATATTTAATAAAAAATTTAAATACTTCTACTCAATAATTAATATTTAAATTAGGCTAATAATATTCAAAAAATATAACGAATGCTAAACTAAAAAAACTTACCAATTTGTTCATTTGGCACGGCGACGGTATGTTGAATCAGTTCTTTTGGCACCATATTATTATTTTCATCCGAATCGTCAATAGAATCTTTTTCCACCATACTCTCGTTCATTTACCGAATAATCAATTAATTAATCAATCACAAAGAACGAAAACACAGGAACGGATGACACAAACGAAACACAATAAAAACACCACTCTGTATTTTATTTTCTAAGTGACGTAAATGCACGTGGTCCTAAAAAAGTTGTTAAAATCCATTTAAAAAAATCCTAAAAGTGCCATAGCTCGATCGTCAGAGTCCACATTGATGTCTCATAGTCCATGCACATGGTTGTCATCATGAGATGCACATGATATTCAAATGAGGGGGAGGTAAATAATAAACAACGTGCCGTCGTCGTAATACAGTTCAGCTAGAGCCCTAAAATTCAGTCTGTCACTGTAACACAGTGATTGAGTTTTCCCCAGCACTTTCCCCTAGCGGCGAACTTCCCGGGTACATTGAACCTGTAGGGGAAGGGGTGTAGAGGAGTAGTGTGTTACGTCATGACCCATTGACATAATTCCGAGATGGCTTTGGATATGTGTGCGAACGGGGAGGAAAAAACAAAGCATAGGAGAAAGGATTATTCTGGCTTTTTTTCGGAGGAATATTATTTCTGTTTTTGATATTTATTGATTTTTGTGTTTATGCTTTATGGCTGTTTGATTCGTAGTTAATTCAAAACGTAGTTATATAATAATCCGTAAAGTTAATTTAAAAATGACGATGACGCTTTGTATTTTTTTTGAAAAAAAAAAAAAATAAAGGGATTTTTTCCCCCTTTTTTATATTTTTGGTTTTGATCTTTTGTTGAACTTGAAAAGAATTATTTTATTTTATCGTATCATCAGCCTAGATTTAAATCCTTGCTTGTGAGAGGAACCGAAAATTCTCCATGTGTACATCTAGCATAATAAGTCAGTTGGTCTGTAACATTGGATTCACACTAAGAACTAATTTCTGGTCAGCAATGTTTATATTGAAAATTATAATATTTCCCCATCAATGAAACCTCCGGGATTCGAACCTGTTCATACAAAGACTTGAGTTTTTATTATTAATATTATTTTATTTTTTAAGTTACTTAGTATTTTATTTTTAAAAAACAAAGCATCGGGGAAAGGATTATTCTGGCTTTTTTTCGGAGGAATATTATTTCTGTTTTTGTTGCTTGCTTTATTTATTTTTGACGATTGATTTTTGTGTTTATGCTTTTTTCGTAGTTAATTCAAAACGTGGTTATAAAGTAATCCGGAAAGTTAATTTAAAGATGACGTTTTGTATTTTTTTTTTTTTTTTTTTTAAATAAAGGGATTTTTTCCCCTTTGTATTTTTGGATTTGATCTTTTGTTGAACTTGAAATCTCGGAATGAGCATAATAAGTCAGTTGATGCACACTAAGATCTAATTTCTCGTCAACAATGTTTATATTGAAAACTGTAATATTTCCCCATCAATGAAACCTCCGGGATTCGAACCCTGTTCATACAAAGACTTGAGTTTTTTTTAATATTATTTTATTTTATTTAAATGGATATATCCCATTTTATTTAAAAAAAACAAAACATCGGAGAAAAGGATTATTCTGGCTTTTTTTCGGAGGAATATTATTTCTGTTTTTGTTATTTATTTTGGAGGATTGATTTTTTTGTGTTTATGCTTTTATGGCTGGGTTCGTAGTTAATTCGAAACGTAGTTATATAGTAATCAGTAAAGTTAATTTAAAGATGACGCTTTGTATTTTTATTATTTTTTTTTATTGAAAAAAAAAAAAAAAAAAGGGATTTTTTTCTTTTCCTTTATATTTTTGGATTTGATCTTTTGTTGAACTTGAAAGAATTATTTCATTTTATCGTATCATCAACCTAGATTTAAAGCCTTTGCTTGTGAGACGAACCGAAAATATCTCCATGTGTACATATCGGAATGAACATTGGGAACACCGCGTGCCGTTGGCATTCACAAATTTTGGATCTAAATGGCCGAGTGTCTAGCGCCGTGGCGCTCGGTGCCACAGGTTTCGGGTTCGAGTCCCGGCACTGCCATGGATGATTGTAGTGGTTCGAATCCACTTTTAAGCCGTAGGTCCCGCTCTCCTATGACTGTAAGAGCGTCACGGAGCCAAAGTCAGACTTCTACCTACGGCTGCTCCATCACAACAGAAGCTGCTTCCTTCCCCTTCAATCATGAGCACGTATGGGCTCGTGGGCTTGGCCAGCCAAGTGGGATAAGAAACAACAACGACAACAACAACATAATACGTAAGTCATTTGGTCTGTAACATTAGATTCACACTAAGAACTAACGGGGTTTTTTTTTTTCCGTCATCAATGTTTATGTTGAAAACTATATATTTCCGCATAAATGAAACCTCCGGGATTCGAAGATTTCGTCCAAAAGATTTGAGTTTTTATTTTATTTTATTTATTTTAATTTATTTAGTATTCTTATTTTTAGCCTGGTGGCCGAGTGACTAGCGATCTGGCGCTCAATGCCCCAAGTTTCGGGTTCGGAGTCCCAGTGGTGCTATGGATGTTTTATGGTGGTTCGAATCCTTTAAACCTTTTACTTCCCGATCTAATGTAACCGTAGAGCATTGGGAGTATGACTGACAGCTTTCTACCCCGTAGAAAGAAAATAACCCTTAAGTTTCGAAATCTGCCAGAAGGCAGATGGTCTTGGACCACCATGGAGTTGTTGCGCCGTAAAGAAGAATTATTTTGTTTACTATTTATTTGTATTTGAAAACTTCTATTACGTACAATTACGTATTCTTCATTGCACAACAGTCCATGGTGGGACAAGGCCTTCTGCCAAATTCCGAAATTTCAGATACTGTTTTTCTTTTTACAGGGTAGGATTGTCAGCCCTACCACCAACGCTCTACAGTCATATTAGACAGGACCTAAGGTTTAAATTGGATTCAGTACCTACAAACGTTCATCTCCCAGCGGCTCTCGAATCTATGGTATCGAGCACCAGAAGCTCAGCCATCAGATCCCAAGAACTCTATATATGCTCTCTCTTCTATATATGTTATAGAAATGTATCAATATAGATTCTTGGAATGTATAAATGCCGAGTCCGACAAGTTGTAGAGTTGTGTTGTTTGCCTATTTCCGTATCATTAACGACTTCAAACTTTTTGTTTCTACCAATTCTACAAGGCAATATTTATCTAGACTTTCAGCGTGAAGCTATCTTATAATTAACAGATGCTTAAAAAAAGAATTTTCTTAGATTTTCTCTATTGGTTTAAAAGAGATCTTTAGGATGCACTGCAGAAATCTTGAGTTGAGAAGTTGAGTGATACTGCGAAGTGCAGAAAAGTCCCCACAATGCAACATTATGGGTAGAACAGAATAGGCCCGTGATTGGCTGGCAATATGCTTGTTTAGGGTTTACTCACTGCGCCTTGGATACAGCTTAAGCCTAGATTGTAAAAGGGCGGACCCAAAGATTCCGCCTCCATGAGCGTGCTCTCATTCGAAATAAGATAAAAATTCTACCAACGTGATCGCTGTTGATCTACAGAAAGCGATGTTCTTAATGTAAAGTAGTTGATGGATTGATGAGTAGATGCTGCTCAGAAAATTCATTGGAATAAAAATGGCTGTTTTCTTAATATTGCCTTAAAAACTTGCTACATCATTCGCTTTTAATGTCGCTTCTTTCAATGAAGGTATTTAAAAATACAATTTGGAAGACGATAGCAACATTAATATTTAAATTTGAACAGAATTCGTTCTAGTGCACATATACTTTTGCTTCTATTGACGAAATTATTTATTTGTTGAGCAAATTATTTTGTGTACAGATTTACTTCTCCTACCCACCTTAAAACTCAATTACAACTACTTTATGCAGACGAAAACTTTCTTGATAATCCGATTAAATATCTATAATATATATATTTTGCTATGTTTGTATGCGTGCCAAATCTCCCTACTTGTTCTGAAAACTCTGCGGCTGACGGCCACTGGCCAGCTCTCCCGGCCTCATGGTGCAACAGGGCCTTTTCAGGTTCGAATCATGTGCGGCGTCATGGGATGTTTGTGAGTGGTTTGCAATCCACGTTAAAGTGTACGTCCCCGAACTAAGGAGCCTAAAGCTGTTCGTAGAAAATGACCATAGAGCTACAAACCAGACCAGACCCACGAAACTCGGGAGAAACCAGACGGCCAATTGGTTAACTCTCTGCTCTCTCGGGCCTATGGTACAACAGGCTTTTCAAGTTCGAATCCTGACGGCCTCATGGATGTTTGTGAGTGGTCTCGCAATCCCACGTTAAATTGAGCGTCCCCGAACTATGAGACCTAAACTGTTCAAGAAAATGACCATAGAGCTACAAACCAGACTAGACCTACGAAACTCCGGAGAAACCAGACGGCCAATTTGGTTAACTCTCTGGCCTGTAACAACAGGCTTTTCAGAGTTTCGAATCCTGACGGCCTCATGGATGTTTATTAGTGGTTCTGTCCACGTTAAATTGAACGTCCCGAACTAAGGAGCTAAAGCTGTTCCAGAAGACCATAGAGCGACAAACCAGACCAGACCTACGAAACTCGGAGAGGAAGCCAGACGGCCAATTGGCTAGCTCTCTGGCTATGGTACAGCTGGCTTTTCGAGTTCGAATCCGGACGGCATATTTATGTTTGTAGTGGTTCGCAATCCGCGTTAAATTGTACGTCCCGGGCAAGGAGCCTAAACTGTTCAAGAAAATGACAATAGAGCGACAAACCAGACCAGACCTGGGAAACTCGGAGAAAAGTCGGACGGCCAATTGGTTAGCTCTCTGGCCCATGGTACAACAGGCTTTTCAGGTTCGAATCCTGACGGCACTCATGTGGATGTTTAGAGTGGTTCGCAATCCACGTTAAATTGTACGTCCCGAACTGAAAGGCCTAAACTGTTCAAGAAAATGATCAATAGAGCTGATGCAAAAACCAGACCAGACCCACGAAACTCGGAGAAGCCAGACGGCCGCTGGCTAGCTCTCTGGCCTATGGTACAACGAGTCTTTTCAGGTTCGAATCCTGACGGCCTCGCGGATGTTTGTGAGGGGGTTCGCAATCCACGTTAAATTGTACGTCCCGAACTAAGAAGCCTAAACTGTTCAGAGAGAGGACCATGGAGCGACAAACCAGACCAGACCTACGAAACTCGGAGGAAGCCACACGCTGCCAATTGCTAGCTGGCCCATCGTGTCAACGGCTTTACAGGTCTGATATCCTGACGGCGCATGGATGTTTGTGAGTGGTTCGCAATCCACGTTAAATTGTGCCGTCCCGAACTAAGGAGCCTCAGAGCTGTCTCAGAAAATGACCATGGAGCGGGCAAACCAGACCAGACCTACGAAACTCGGAGGAAAGCCAGACGTAGTGCACTCGCTAGCTCCCTGGCCCATGGTACAACAGGCTTTTCAGGTTCGAAATCCTCACGGCCTCATGGATGTTTGTGAGTGGTTCGCTGCAATCCACGTTAAATTGTAGCTGTCCCGAACTAAGGAGCCTAAACTGTCTCAAGACAAAAATGACCACAGAGCTGACAAACCAGACCAGACCTACGAAACTCGCAGGAGCCAGACGGCCGGTTGGCTAGCTCTCTGGCCTGGCGGTACAACAGGCTTTTCAGGTTTCGTAAACCTGACGGCTCATGGATGTTTGTGAGTGGTTCGCAATCCACGTTAAATTGTACGTCCCGAACTAAGGAGCCTAAACTGTTCAAGAAAATGACCATAGAGCGACAAACCAGACCAGACCTACGAAACTCGGAGGAAGCCAGACGGCTAATTAGCTAGCTCTCTGGCCTATGGTATCACAGACTTTACAGGTTAGTATCCTGAAGGTGGCATGGATGTTTGTGAGTGGTTCGAAATTCATGTTAAAACTGTAGGCCCCGATCTGATTAGCTTAAACTGTTCAAGAAGACCGCAGAGCGACAAACTAGACCAGACCTACGAAACACGAGTTAGAAGTCTTAAATCATATTGTAAGAAAGGAAGAACAATCACCCTTTCAGATATTCGAATTAATAAAACTTTAAAACATAATGGCTCATTTTACACTGTAAATTGATTTACCAATAGTACATTTATATTAGATAAATTATTTTACTAATTTAAAGTTAAAACATTCAGTTTCACAATATTTGTTTCAATTTGTCCATAAATTTGTTTTTTGTGAATCTCCTTGAGCGATATTTACATTTGTGAAAAATTATACATAGTAAAATTCTTGCTTCAGATATATTTAAAAGTAATTCGTTCAATTTTATCATCTTTTAATTATCGAAAAGAACATTTAATTATCGAAAAGATAAAATAAATACGAAAACGTTGCAGAATCCACATTTCATAACATACGAATTATATAATTATTTCACTGCTATTCTTATACTTTTTTAAAATTATTATATAGTTTAGGACCTAAACAAAAAAAAAAATTTTTAATTTCTACATAAATACATTTATATTTCTAAAAATGTATAGATATTTTGTAAAGATACATTTTTACATATATTTTTCGCTAACTTGTTTAGCTAAAATATTTTGTAAACAATTTTCTTATATAAATATTGTTTCGCAAGAAACGATATTTACATGGAAAATATTAGAAAGTTATTTAGTGTTAGAAAAATTAATA